>JAZGTN010000224.1:0-289163 GCA_037783415.1 Leptasterias polaris
AATGGTTTGGCCTTTTTCAACATGCCCCGCCCACGCCCCGCCCACCCTTTCCCCTTTTACCCCGTTCCAGAGGTAGAATAAAATTTGAAAGGGCAGTTAAATGTACAAAAAGTGACCTATGTGTTTTCTAAATTTTATAAAGCTCCCCATTTTAGACTAATATGAATGCATGGTTAGAAAAATTTAAGGGAAAGCAAAATGTGCCCCCCCCCCCCCCCCCGGCCAGCCCCCTTCCATTTTTACAGCTTGTTCATGCCAATTAACCCCTTCTTAATGATTAATTAAATAACTTGTAAGGTTTTTATGATCCTGTGATAAAAAAGAGACATGTTAATAACTTTTTGAGTGAGGACTTGGATATAACTTCTGACTTGTCCTTAGAATGTACACAGTGTGTCGTGCAGGTTTTTCTTCTCGCATTGCTTAGAGTACATGTAAATGCTCCAACATGTTGGACCTTGTTGTAGACGAACGCAATAACATTTCACTTTTTTTTTTTCAGATATCAAGTCAGTGACTTATTCTCAACAATTTAAGCATAATTTTTTAACCATAAAGAATAATTAAGTGCCCTTATAGGGTGCACCACACTAAATAAGCCAGAATTAATGCGCCAAGCTACTTATCATAATTTGTAAACCCACAACTTATTTTTAATTATAACGTTTTGGGGGTCATGCAATTAATAGATTGTGTAAATATAAAAATCTATCACAACCTGGGGGTTCTGTGCTTCAACTTTTGAGGAGACTTGATAAATTTAGGCGTTAAAGTTGGCCCTATTTGACCGGGGAAGTGGAGAAGTGCTTCACGAAAACTGGCAGCAAGTCGGTTTTGGAAAAAAATAAAAAATCGTGTTTTTTTCTTCTGGGGTAGTTAGCAAAAATTCCAAACGGCTGACCTGCCAAAAATTGAAAAGAATTCTGAAGTTTAGTTGTCCGGAAATATGTCTGATTGGTTTTCAAGAGGCTGAGAGACTTACACGATTTTTTGAGTATTTTTGAATAATTATCATTTAGCATTGGTTCCTATGGGAGATCATTTAGAGGGGTGCGCCCTATATATACAACATGGTGGCGCCCTTGCAGCCATTTTTGTTGGGATTTAAACATGTCTGCCGTTTGTTTACAATTGCAGGCGTGACAGAAATGAGTTGTTTGAGACTTCTTTCGTCAGTTATCGCCGTTTTTTTTTATTGTTCGTGAAAACATCACTCCTCTGGCTGCAAACAGTAATTATAATAAAATATAGATAGCAATAACATTGTCACTTGTTAACAGAATAATTCAACGTTTTCAAAGAGTGGCTTGCTTTTTTTTTAGGCATCCTATTCCTACACACTTAACAGTATACAGTGTGTAAGACGGGACAAACTACGATCGACGGTACGACTATCGTGTATGACTATTTGATGAGACTGTGATGGTAAGTCACTTTCAAGAAAATCATGGGTCAACAGCGGCTGGTTGCTTCCTCAATTAGGAAGAAATAAACATGTTGTAAACATCATCATCATCATACATTACATGGCATGGTTGGTATTAACTAATAACTGAACAAGAAGAGTGGGGGAGGTGTAAACATTGCATTATTATGAATGTCAAGTTTCCGGAAAAGTCAAGTGATTCAATTAGAGTTACACTCTATCGGTTTTTCCATTTTGAGAACATTCTGCTGTAATTGTGCTCCTTGTGAATCTTTGGCCCCTCATAGTTATACGATGAGTTAGTGTCCTGTGACTTTGGATTTAGTTGGCCAGGTTGATACAAATTTTTTTTAGCATAGTAAGTGTGATATCGTTCAGCTCGACACTGTGCTCGTCGCTTTTTGTAGATCTTTCCCATAACACGTTTTTTGTGATATTGTTGTTTTTTGTCCATTGCATCGAGGGCTTTTGCAGCGGGTGATCCAGCAGTAATGGGGCAATGAGTTGCCTCACACTTTTTGATAATAGAGTTTGCATGTTGGTTGTTCACCAGATGGATGGCGCTGTGATCTCTTGAAGCTCCGTTCCTTGAAAAGGTTAGTGTTCCTTTTGGATTTGTCATGGCGTAGGCATGATTCATGGATTCAGACTTCTGGGAACTTGTTCTGTACTTGGTTCTCTCTATCGCTTCGTCTCCTATGCGTTTTTCCAAAATTGTTTTAAAGATTTCCTCATCTTTAGATGTTAAAAAAAATCTGCCGCGGACATAGCGAGAGAGGTATGGGTACTTGTATTTACCGTTGCAAACATGAGAATTTTGTTTGCATTTCTCATGGTCTCCCATGTAGCAGTTCGGAATTGCATCAATCGCCTTTGCAGCCAGTCTTTTCATGCTTGCTGTGTCATTTCCGCATTTAATGGAAATATGGTGTGCCTCAGCCTGTGCTCTGTGACTCACGTCATCAGCAAATCGGTCCTGTACTCTGTTTCGGTCTCTTGCACTGTTCCCAGGGAACATGTCACTGCTAAAGTTTGCTCGGCTGACTGCCGCACAAAGCGAGCGGTTCAAGTGGGATGGGTCCAGCAGACTTTCCATTTCCTTTCCCGTTCTTCTTCTCATGACAGAATTCATTCCTTTTGCTAGACAGCCGTCAGCGTCTGTTGTTATTCTATCCACAAGAACTGGTTCCGTGCACTCCAAAAGTTTAGTCGCACATCGAACACCCCCTTCTCTCTCATCTCCCATATTGAAATGCGCTGGACGAGTAGCTGTGCACTTGTCGCCGTGCTTAGCGGATGTGCATTGTTGACCGAATGATGATGGTGACATTTCACCACTTTTACAAAGCTTGTTTTCTTGATGGTACATTATAACAAACTTTGAAGTAGTTGCGTTCTCGCACACGGTGTCTCTTGTCTGTGTTGCAGGAACAAATGGGTTTTTTTTCCTACAGTTGCGCAGGGGATTATTATACTGCCTGTCCATTTCAACTGCAATTGGACTTTCTCGTTCAAAGCCTTAGAGCTCACGGATGTCTTTCACTAGTTTCCTCTTGTCTGCCATGTCTCTGATATTTTCATTTTTGATAATTTCACCACATTTGTTCGAAATTTTTTGCAGCCCACTAGTGGATGGTACAGCTGTGTCCATTGATGTCAAGAGCCTCCTCGCACCTGCGGTTGCAATGCCAGTGTTCTGCAGGCCAACTTGGAAAGACATGTTTGGGGTTGCAGTGCGTCGTCCCCGCTTCCTACCCTCGTTAGCTATCTCACTGTAAAGTTTTGTCTTTTGTGTTTTAAAACCACACTTTTTGCAGGACATTACCTCTGAGACGGCTAAACCTCTACGCTCTTCTGCCTCAGCCAATAGTTTAGGTTGACCATCACACTTAGGATGTGTTTGTTGATGATCAAGTACAGCTTGTGCACCCAGCTCTAGAGCTGAGTTGATGTCTACAAAACGATAACCTCCTCCTTGGTGATCAGTTCCTCTCTTGGGCAGTGGCTGGCCACATTTGTTGGCTATTGGGATCACTCCCTTGAGCTGGATCTTTGTCAACTGGAGCCATTTCTACAACTTTTGGGCGAAGGAGCATCACATTTCTGCGGTTGTCTTGTTCCATCTGTGCTGCAATGTGGCAGAAATCTCCTCGCTCTGTATTTGGGGCGGCTAAACTCAACTGCTGATGGGTTGGCCTGACATACCGTGGTGTAGGTATACTTTGAGTTTCACTGCCTTTGTCTTGTAGTGAATTAAATTTATTTTTCGGCTTGAACCAAGTTTTTTGCATCTTGAAAATGCCGCGTCTAGCTCTACCCATTTTTATGGCAATGGATTTGTTACAAACATTGAATGGCATCCATCATAAGTGATCTCACATTAGTTGTGGTCTAAAGCAAAAATACTTTTAGAGTTCTCCCGATGCACAAGCTAGCTATCAGGGCCGACACTACGCTGAACGCACAAATTTCGGCCGATATGCCAAAATATTTTTATTTTTTTTATTTTTTTAATTTTTTTCAATTTCAGATAAATTTCACAAAAATTCATCAAGATAAAACCATTGCCAATGCTCCATATTGGACAGTAGGACCTGTGAAAAGGCCCCCATCCCAGGGGAATTGTCTAAGATAATAGCCATCTGTTTCTGGATAGAGTTATAACTTGTCCCCATCAACCAGAAACAATCATAATGGTTTGGCCTTTTTCAACATGCCCCGCCCACGCCCCGCCCACCCTTTCCCCTTTTACCCCGTTCCAGAGGTAGAATAAAATTTGAAAGGGCAGTTAAATGTACAAAAAGTGACCTATGTGTTTTCTAAATTTTATAAAGCTCCCCATTTTAGACTAATATGAATGCATGGTTAGAAAAATTTAAGGGAAAGCAAAATGTGCCCCCCCCCCCCCCCCCCGGCCAGCCCCCTTCCATTTTTACAGCTTGTTCATGCCAATTAACCCCTTCTTAATGATTAATTAAATAACTTGTAAGGTTTTTATGATCCTGTGATAAAAAAGAGACATGTTAATAACTTTTTGAGTGAGGACTTGGATATAACTTCTGACTTGTCCTTAGAATGTACACAGTGTGTCGTGCAGGTTTTTCTTCTCGCATTGCTTAGAGTACATGTAAATGCTCCAACATGTTGGACCTTGTTGTAGACGAACGCAATAACATTTCACTTTTTTTTTTTCAGATATCAAGTCAGTGACTTATTCTCAACAATTTAAGCATAATTTTTTAACCATAAAGAATAATTAAGTGCCCTTATAGGGTGCACCACACTAAATAAGCCAGAATTAATGCGCCAAGCTACTTATCATAATTTGTAAACCCACAACTTATTTTTAATTATAACGTTTTGGGGGTCATGCAATTAATAGATTGTGTAAATATAAAAATCTATCACAACCTGGGGGTTCTGTGCTTCAACTTTTGAGGAGACTTGATAAATTTAGGCGTTAAAGTTGGCCCTATTTGACCGGGGAAGTGGAGAAGTGCTTCACGAAAACTGGCAGCAAGTCGGTTTTGGAAAAAAATAAAAAATCGTGTTTTTTTCTTCTGGGGTAGTTAGCAAAAATTCCAAACGGCTGACCTGCCAAAAATTGAAAAGAATTCTGAAGTTTAGTTGTCCGGAAATATGTCTGATTGGTTTTCAAGAGGCTGAGAGACTTACACGATTTTTTGAGTATTTTTGAATAATTATCATTTAGCATTGGTTCCTATGGGAGATCATTTAGAGGGGTGCGCCCTATATATACAACATGGTGGCGCCCTTGCAGCCATTTTTGTTGGGATTTAAACATGTCTGCCGTTTGTTTACAATTGCAGGCGTGACAGAAATGAGTTGTTTGAGACTTCTTTCGTCAGTTATCGCCGTTTTTTTTTATTGTTCGTGAAAACATCACTCCTCTGGCTGCAAACAGTAATTATAATAAAATATAGATAGCAATAACATTGTCACTTGTTAACAGAATAATTCAACGTTTTCAAAGAGTGGCTTGCTTTTTTTTTAGGCATCCTATTCCTACACACTTAACAGTATACAGTGTGTAAGACGGGACAAACTACGATCGACGGTACGACTATCGTGTATGACTATTTGATGAGACTGTGATGGTAAGTCACTTTCAAGAAAATCATGGGTCAACAGCGGCTGGTTGCTTCCTCAATTAGGAAGAAATAAACATGTTGTAAACATCATCATCATCATACATTACATGGCATGGTTGGTATTAACTAATAACTGAACAAGAAGAGTGGGGGAGGTGTAAACATTGCATTATTATGAATGTCAAGTTTCCGGAAAAGTCAAGTGATTCAATTAGAGTTACACTCTATCGGTTTTTCCATTTTGAGAACATTCTGCTGTAATTGTGCTCCTTGTGAATCTTTGGCCCCTCATAGTTATACGATGAGTTAGTGTCCTGTGACTTTGGATTTAGTTGGCCAGGTTGATACAAATTTTTTTTAGCATAGTAAGTGTGATATCGTTCAGCTCGACACTGTGCTCGTCGCTTTTTGTAGATCTTTCCCATAACACGTTTTTTGTGATATTGTTGTTTTTTGTCCATTGCATCGAGGGCTTTTGCAGCGGGTGATCCAGCAGTAATGGGGCAATGAGTTGCCTCACACTTTTTGATAATAGAGTTTGCATGTTGGTTGTTCACCAGATGGATGGCGCTGTGATCTCTTGAAGCTCCGTTCCTTGAAAAGGTTAGTGTTCCTTTTGGATTTGTCATGGCGTAGGCATGATTCATGGATTCAGACTTCTGGGAACTTGTTCTGTACTTGGTTCTCTCTATCGCTTCGTCTCCTATGCGTTTTTCCAAAATTGTTTTAAAGATTTCCTCATCTTTAGATGTTAAAAAAAATCTGCCGCGGACATAGCGAGAGAGGTATGGGTACTTGTATTTACCGTTGCAAACATGAGAATTTTGTTTGCATTTCTCATGGTCTCCCATGTAGCAGTTCGGAATTGCATCAATCGCCTTTGCAGCCAGTCTTTTCATGCTTGCTGTGTCATTTCCGCATTTAATGGAAATATGGTGTGCCTCAGCCTGTGCTCTGTGACTCACGTCATCAGCAAATCGGTCCTGTACTCTGTTTCGGTCTCTTGCACTGTTCCCAGGGAACATGTCACTGCTAAAGTTTGCTCGGCTGACTGCCGCACAAAGCGAGCGGTTCAAGTGGGATGGGTCCAGCAGACTTTCCATTTCCTTTCCCGTTCTTCTTCTCATGACAGAATTCATTCCTTTTGCTAGACAGCCGTCAGCGTCTGTTGTTATTCTATCCACAAGAACTGGTTCCGTGCACTCCAAAAGTTTAGTCGCACATCGAACACCCCCTTCTCTCTCATCTCCCATATTGAAATGCGCTGGACGAGTAGCTGTGCACTTGTCGCCGTGCTTAGCGGATGTGCATTGTTGACCGAATGATGATGGTGACATTTCACCACTTTTACAAAGCTTGTTTTCTTGATGGTACATTATAACAAACTTTGAAGTAGTTGCGTTCTCGCACACGGTGTCTCTTGTCTGTGTTGCAGGAACAAATGGGTTTTTTTTCCTACAGTTGCGCAGGGGATTATTATACTGCCTGTCCATTTCAACTGCAATTGGACTTTCTCGTTCAAAGCCTTAGAGCTCACGGATGTCTTTCACTAGTTTCCTCTTGTCTGCCATGTCTCTGATATTTTCATTTTTGATAATTTCACCACATTTGTTCGAAATTTTTTGCAGCCCACTAGTGGATGGTACAGCTGTGTCCATTGATGTCAAGAGCCTCCTCGCACCTGCGGTTGCAATGCCAGTGTTCTGCAGGCCAACTTGGAAAGACATGTTTGGGGTTGCAGTGCGTCGTCCCCGCTTCCTACCCTCGTTAGCTATCTCACTGTAAAGTTTTGTCTTTTGTGTTTTAAAACCACACTTTTTGCAGGACATTACCTCTGAGACGGCTAAACCTCTACGCTCTTCTGCCTCAGCCAATAGTTTAGGTTGACCATCACACTTAGGATGTGTTTGTTGATGATCAAGTACAGCTTGTGCACCCAGCTCTAGAGCTGAGTTGATGTCTACAAAACGATAACCTCCTCCTTGGTGATCAGTTCCTCTCTTGGGCAGTGGCTGGCCACATTTGTTGGCTATTGGGATCACTCCCTTGAGCTGGATCTTTGTCAACTGGAGCCATTTCTACAACTTTTGGGCGAAGGAGCATCACATTTCTGCGGTTGTCTTGTTCCATCTGTGCTGCAATGTGGCAGAAATCTCCTCGCTCTGTATTTGGGGCGGCTAAACTCAACTGCTGATGGGTTGGCCTGACATACCGTGGTGTAGGTATACTTTGAGTTTAACTGCCTTTGTCTTGTAGTGAATTAAATTTATTTTTCGGCTTGAACCAAGTTTTTTGCATCTTGAAAATGCCGCGTCTAGCTCTACCCATTTTTATGGCAATGGATTTGTTACAAACATTGAATGGCATCCATCATAAGTGATCTCACATTAGTTGTGGTCTAAAGCAAAAATACTTTTAGAGTTCTCCCGATGCACAAGCTAGCTATCAGGGCCGACACTACGCTGAACGCACAAATTTCGGCCGATATGCCAAAATATTTTTATTTTTTTTATTTTTTTAATTTTTTTCAATTTCAGATAAATTTCACAAAAATTCATCAAGATAAAACCATTGCCAATGCTCCATATTGGACAGTAGGACCTGTGAAAAGGCCCCCATCCCAGGGGAATTGTCTAAGATAATAGCCATCTGTTTCTGGATAGAGTTATAACTTGTCCCCATCAACCAGAAACAATCATAATGGTTTGGCCTTTTTCAACATGCCCCGCCCACGCCCCGCCCACCCTTTCCCCTTTTACCCCGTTCCAGAGGTAGAATAAAATTTGAAAGGGCAGTTAAATGTACAAAAAGTGACCTATGTGTTTTCTAAATTTTATAAAGCTCCCCATTTTAGACTAATATGAATGCATGGTTAGAAAAATTTAAGGGAAAGCAAAATGTGCCCCCCCCCCCCCCCCGGCCAGCCCCCTTCCATTTTTACAGCTTGTTCATGCCAATTAACCCCTTCTTAATGATTAATTAAATAACTTGTAAGGTTTTTATGATCCTGTGATAAAAAAGAGACATGTTAATAACTTTTTGAGTGAGGACTTGGATATAACTTCTGACTTGTCCTTAGAATGTACACAGTGTGTCGTGCAGGTTTTTCTTCTCGCATTGCTTAGAGTACATGTAAATGCTCCAACATGTTGGACCTTGTTGTAGACGAACGCAATAACATTTCACTTTTTTTTTTTCAGATATCAAGTCAGTGACTTATTCTCAACAATTTAAGCATAATTTTTTAACCATAAAGAATAATTAAGTGCCCTTATAGGGTGCACCACACTAAATAAGCCAGAATTAATGCGCCAAGCTACTTATCATAATTTGTAAACCCACAACTTATTTTTAATTATAACGTTTTGGGGGTCATGCAATTAATAGATTGTGTAAATATAAAAATCTATCACAACCTGGGGGTTCTGTGCTTCAACTTTTGAGGAGACTTGATAAATTTAGGCGTTAAAGTTGGCCCTATTTGACCGGGGAAGTGGAGAAGTGCTTCACGAAAACTGGCAGCAAGTCGGTTTTGGAAAAAAATAAAAAATCGTGTTTTTTTCTTCTGGGGTAGTTAGCAAAAATTCCAAACGGCTGACCTGCCAAAAATTGAAAAGAATTCTGAAGTTTAGTTGTCCGGAAATATGTCTGATTGGTTTTCAAGAGGCTGAGAGACTTACACGATTTTTTGAGTATTTTTGAATAATTATCATTTAGCATTGGTTCCTATGGGAGATCATTTAGAGGGGTGCGCCCTATATATACAACATGGTGGCGCCCTTGCAGCCATTTTTGTTGGGATTTAAACATGTCTGCCGTTTGTTTACAATTGCAGGCGTGACAGAAATGAGTTGTTTGAGACTTCTTTCGTCAGTTATCGCCGTTTTTTTTTATTGTTCGTGAAAACATCACTCCTCTGGCTGCAAACAGTAATTATAATAAAATATAGATAGCAATAACATTGTCACTTGTTAACAGAATAATTCAACGTTTTCAAAGAGTGGCTTGCTTTTTTTTTAGGCATCCTATTCCTACACACTTAACAGTATACAGTGTGTAAGACGGGACAAACTACGATCGACGGTACGACTATCGTGTATGACTATTTGATGAGACTGTGATGGTAAGTCACTTTCAAGAAAATCATGGGTCAACAGCGGCTGGTTGCTTCCTCAATTAGGAAGAAATAAACATGTTGTAAACATCATCATCATCATACATTACATGGCATGGTTGGTATTAACTAATAACTGAACAAGAAGAGTGGGGGAGGTGTAAACATTGCATTATTATGAATGTCAAGTTTCCGGAAAAGTCAAGTGATTCAATTAGAGTTACACTCTATCGGTTTTTCCATTTTGAGAACATTCTGCTGTAATTGTGCTCCTTGTGAATCTTTGGCCCCTCATAGTTATACGATGAGTTAGTGTCCTGTGACTTTGGATTTAGTTGGCCAGGTTGATACAAATTTTTTTTAGCATAGTAAGTGTGATATCGTTCAGCTCGACACTGTGCTCGTCGCTTTTTGTAGATCTTTCCCATAACACGTTTTTTGTGATATTGTTGTTTTTTGTCCATTGCATCGAGGGCTTTTGCAGCGGGTGATCCAGCAGTAATGGGGCAATGAGTTGCCTCACACTTTTTGATAATAGAGTTTGCATGTTGGTTGTTCACCAGATGGATGGCGCTGTGATCTCTTGAAGCTCCGTTCCTTGAAAAGGTTAGTGTTCCTTTTGGATTTGTCATGGCGTAGGCATGATTCATGGATTCAGACTTCTGGGAACTTGTTCTGTACTTGGTTCTCTCTATCGCTTCGTCTCCTATGCGTTTTTCCAAAATTGTTTTAAAGATTTCCTCATCTTTAGATGTTAAAAAAAATCTGCCGCGGACATAGCGAGAGAGGTATGGGTACTTGTATTTACCGTTGCAAACATGAGAATTTTGTTTGCATTTCTCATGGTCTCCCATGTAGCAGTTCGGAATTGCATCAATCGCCTTTGCAGCCAGTCTTTTCATGCTTGCTGTGTCATTTCCGCATTTAATGGAAATATGGTGTGCCTCAGCCTGTGCTCTGTGACTCACGTCATCAGCAAATCGGTCCTGTACTCTGTTTCGGTCTCTTGCACTGTTCCCAGGGAACATGTCACTGCTAAAGTTTGCTCGGCTGACTGCCGCACAAAGCGAGCGGTTCAAGTGGGATGGGTCCAGCAGACTTTCCATTTCCTTTCCCGTTCTTCTTCTCATGACAGAATTCATTCCTTTTGCTAGACAGCCGTCAGCGTCTGTTGTTATTCTATCCACAAGAACTGGTTCCGTGCACTCCAAAAGTTTAGTCGCACATCGAACACCCCCTTCTCTCTCATCTCCCATATTGAAATGCGCTGGACGAGTAGCTGTGCACTTGTCGCCGTGCTTAGCGGATGTGCATTGTTGACCGAATGATGATGGTGACATTTCACCACTTTTACAAAGCTTGTTTTCTTGATGGTACATTATAACAAACTTTGAAGTAGTTGCGTTCTCGCACACGGTGTCTCTTGTCTGTGTTGCAGGAACAAATGGGTTTTTTTTCCTACAGTTGCGCAGGGGATTATTATACTGCCTGTCCATTTCAACTGCAATTGGACTTTCTCGTTCAAAGCCTTAGAGCTCACGGATGTCTTTCACTAGTTTCCTCTTGTCTGCCATGTCTCTGATATTTTCATTTTTGATAATTTCACCACATTTGTTCGAAATTTTTTGCAGCCCACTAGTGGATGGTACAGCTGTGTCCATTGATGTCAAGAGCCTCCTCGCACCTGCGGTTGCAATGCCAGTGTTCTGCAGGCCAACTTGGAAAGACATGTTTGGGGTTGCAGTGCGTCGTCCCCGCTTCCTACCCTCGTTAGCTATCTCACTGTAAAGTTTTGTCTTTTGTGTTTTAAAACCACACTTTTTGCAGGACATTACCTCTGAGACGGCTAAACCTCTACGCTCTTCTGCCTCAGCCAATAGTTTAGGTTGACCATCACACTTAGGATGTGTTTGTTGATGATCAAGTACAGCTTGTGCACCCAGCTCTAGAGCTGAGTTGATGTCTACAAAACGATAACCTCCTCCTTGGTGATCAGTTCCTCTCTTGGGCAGTGGCTGGCCACATTTGTTGGCTATTGGGATCACTCCCTTGAGCTGGATCTTTGTCAACTGGAGCCATTTCTACAACTTTTGGGCGAAGGAGCATCACATTTCTGCGGTTGTCTTGTTCCATCTGTGCTGCAATGTGGCAGAAATCTCCTCGCTCTGTATTTGGGGCGGCTAAACTCAACTGCTGATGGGTTGGCCTGACATACCGTGGTGTAGGTATACTTTGAGTTTAACTGCCTTTGTCTTGTAGTGAATTAAATTTATTTTTCGGCTTGAACCAAGTTTTTTGCATCTTGAAAATGCCGCGTCTAGCTCTACCCATTTTTATGGCAATGGATTTGTTACAAACATTGAATGGCATCCATCATAAGTGATCTCACATTAGTTGTGGTCTAAAGCAAAAATACTTTTAGAGTTCTCCCGATGCACAAGCTAGCTATCAGGGCCGACACTACGCTGAACGCACAAATTTCGGCCGATATGCCAAAATATTTTTATTTTTTTAATTTTTTTAATTTTTTTCAATTTCAGATAAATTTCACAAAAATTCATCAAGATAAAACCATTGCCAATGCTCCATATTGGACAGTAGGACCTGTGAAAAGGCCCCCATCCCAGGGGAATTGTCTAAGATAATAGCCATCTGTTTCTGGATAGAGTTATAACTTGTCCCCATCAACCAGAAACAATCATAATGGTTTGGCCTTTTTCAACATGCCCCGCCCACGCCCCGCCCACCCTTTCCCCTTTTACCCCGTTCCAGAGGTAGAATAAAATTTGAAAGGGCAGTTAAATGTACAAAAAGTGACCTATGTGTTTTCTAAATTTTATAAAGCTCCCCATTTTAGACTAATATGAATGCATGGTTAGAAAAATTTAAGGGAAAGCAAAATGTGCCCCCCCCCCCCCCCGGCCAGCCCCCTTCCATTTTTACAGCTTGTTCATGCCAATTAACCCCTTCTTAATGATTAATTAAATAACTTGTAAGGTTTTTATGATCCTGTGATAAAAAAGAGACATGTTAATAACTTTTTGAGTGAGGACTTGGATATAACTTCTGACTTGTCCTTAGAATGTACACAGTGTGTCGTGCAGGTTTTTCTTCTCGCATTGCTTAGAGTACATGTAAATGCTCCAACATGTTGGACCTTGTTGTAGACGAACGCAATAACATTTCACTTTTTTTTTTTCAGATATCAAGTCAGTGACTTATTCTCAACAATTTAAGCATAATTTTTTAACCATAAAGAATAATTAAGTGCCCTTATAGGGTGCACCACACTAAATAAGCCAGAATTAATGCGCCAAGCTACTTATCATAATTTGTAAACCCACAACTTATTTTTAATTATAACGTTTTGGGGGTCATGCAATTAATAGATTGTGTAAATATAAAAATCTATCACAACCTGGGGGTTCTGTGCTTCAACTTTTGAGGAGACTTGATAAATTTAGGCGTTAAAGTTGGCCCTATTTGACCGGGGAAGTGGAGAAGTGCTTCACGAAAACTGGCAGCAAGTCGGTTTTGGAAAAAAATAAAAAATCGTGTTTTTTTCTTCTGGGGTAGTTAGCAAAAATTCCAAACGGCTGACCTGCCAAAAATTGAAAAGAATTCTGAAGTTTAGTTGTCCGGAAATATGTCTGATTGGTTTTCAAGAGGCTGAGAGACTTACACGATTTTTTGAGTATTTTTGAATAATTATCATTTAGCATTGGTTCCTATGGGAGATCATTTAGAGGGGTGCGCCCTATATATACAACATGGTGGCGCCCTTGCAGCCATTTTTGTTGGGATTTAAACATGTCTGCCGTTTGTTTACAATTGCAGGCGTGACAGAAATGAGTTGTTTGAGACTTCTTTCGTCAGTTATCGCCGTTTTTTTTTATTGTTCGTGAAAACATCACTCCTCTGGCTGCAAACAGTAATTATAATAAAATATAGATAGCAATAACATTGTCACTTGTTAACAGAATAATTCAACGTTTTCAAAGAGTGGCTTGCTTTTTTTTTAGGCATCCTATTCCTACACACTTAACAGTATACAGTGTGTAAGACGGGACAAACTACGATCGACGGTACGACTATCGTGTATGACTATTTGATGAGACTGTGATGGTAAGTCACTTTCAAGAAAATCATGGGTCAACAGCGGCTGGTTGCTTCCTCAATTAGGAAGAAATAAACATGTTGTAAACATCATCATCATCATACATTACATGGCATGGTTGGTATTAACTAATAACTGAACAAGAAGAGTGGGGGAGGTGTAAACATTGCATTATTATGAATGTCAAGTTTCCGGAAAAGTCAAGTGATTCAATTAGAGTTACACTCTATCGGTTTTTCCATTTTGAGAACATTCTGCTGTAATTGTGCTCCTTGTGAATCTTTGGCCCCTCATAGTTATACGATGAGTTAGTGTCCTGTGACTTTGGATTTAGTTGGCCAGGTTGATACAAATTTTTTTTAGCATAGTAAGTGTGATATCGTTCAGCTCGACACTGTGCTCGTCGCTTTTTGTAGATCTTTCCCATAACACGTTTTTTGTGATATTGTTGTTTTTTGTCCATTGCATCGAGGGCTTTTGCAGCGGGTGATCCAGCAGTAATGGGGCAATGAGTTGCCTCACACTTTTTGATAATAGAGTTTGCATGTTGGTTGTTCACCAGATGGATGGCGCTGTGATCTCTTGAAGCTCCGTTCCTTGAAAAGGTTAGTGTTCCTTTTGGATTTGTCATGGCGTAGGCATGATTCATGGATTCAGACTTCTGGGAACTTGTTCTGTACTTGGTTCTCTCTATCGCTTCGTCTCCTATGCGTTTTTCCAAAATTGTTTTAAAGATTTCCTCATCTTTAGATGTTAAAAAAAATCTGCCGCGGACATAGCGAGAGAGGTATGGGTACTTGTATTTACCGTTGCAAACATGAGAATTTTGTTTGCATTTCTCATGGTCTCCCATGTAGCAGTTCGGAATTGCATCAATCGCCTTTGCAGCCAGTCTTTTCATGCTTGCTGTGTCATTTCCGCATTTAATGGAAATATGGTGTGCCTCAGCCTGTGCTCTGTGACTCACGTCATCAGCAAATCGGTCCTGTACTCTGTTTCGGTCTCTTGCACTGTTCCCAGGGAACATGTCACTGCTAAAGTTTGCTCGGCTGACTGCCGCACAAAGCGAGCGGTTCAAGTGGGATGGGTCCAGCAGACTTTCCATTTCCTTTCCCGTTCTTCTTCTCATGACAGAATTCATTCCTTTTGCTAGACAGCCGTCAGCGTCTGTTGTTATTCTATCCACAAGAACTGGTTCCGTGCACTCCAAAAGTTTAGTCGCACATCGAACACCCCCTTCTCTCTCATCTCCCATATTGAAATGCGCTGGACGAGTAGCTGTGCACTTGTCGCCGTGCTTAGCGGATGTGCATTGTTGACCGAATGATGATGGTGACATTTCACCACTTTTACAAAGCTTGTTTTCTTGATGGTACATTATAACAAACTTTGAAGTAGTTGCGTTCTCGCACACGGTGTCTCTTGTCTGTGTTGCAGGAACAAATGGTTTTTTTTTCCTACAGTTGCGCAGGGGATTATTATACTGCCTGTCCATTTCAACTGCAATTGGACTTTCTCGTTCAAAGCCTTAGAGCTCACGGATGTCTTTCACTAGTTTCCTCTTGTCTGCCATGTCTCTGATATTTTCATTTTTGATAATTTCACCACATTTGTTCGAAATTTTTTGCAGCCCACTAGTGGATGGTACAGCTGTGTCCATTGATGTCAAGAGCCTCCTCGCACCTGCGGTTGCAATGCCAGTGTTCTGCAGGCCAACTTGGAAAGACATGTTTGGGGTTGCAGTGCGTCGTCCCCGCTTCCTACCCTCGTTAGCTATCTCACTGTAAAGTTTTGTCTTTTGTGTTTTAAAACCACACTTTTTGCAGGACATTACCTCTGAGACGGCTAAACCTCTACGCTCTTCTGCCTCAGCCAATAGTTTAGGTTGACCATCACACTTAGGATGTGTTTGTTGATGATCAAGTACAGCTTGTGCACCCAGCTCTAGAGCTGAGTTGATGTCTACAAAACGATAACCTCCTCCTTGGTGATCAGTTCCTCTCTTGGGCAGTGGCTGGCCACATTTGTTGGCTATTGGGATCACTCCCTTGAGCTGGATCTTTGTCAACTGGAGCCATTTCTACAACTTTTGGGCGAAGGAGCATCACATTTCTGCGGTTGTCTTGTTCCATCTGTGCTGCAATGTGGCAGAAATCTCCTCGCTCTGTATTTGGGGCGGCTAAACTCAACTGCTGATGGGTTGGCCTGACATACCGTGGTGTAGGTATACTTTGAGTTTCACTGCCTTTGTCTTGTAGTGAATTAAATTTATTTTTCGGCTTGAACCAAGTTTTTTGCATCTTGAAAATGCCGCGTCTAGCTCTACCCATTTTTATGGCAATGGATTTGTTACAAACATTGAATGGCATCCATCATAAGTGATCTCACATTAGTTGTGGTCTAAAGCAAAAATACTTTTAGAGTTCTCCCGATGCACAAGCTAGCTATCAGGGCCGACACTACGCTGAACGCACAAATTTCGGCCGATATGCCAAAATATTTTTATTTTTTTTATTTTTTTAATTTTTTTCAATTTCAGATAAATTTCACAAAAATTCATCAAGATAAAACCATTGCCAATGCTCCATATTGGACAGTAGGACCTGTGAAAAGGCCCCCATCCCAGGGGAATTGTCTAAGATAATAGCCATCTGTTTCTGGATAGAGTTATAACTTGTCCCCATCAACCAGAAACAATCATAATGGTTTGGCCTTTTTCAACATGCCCCGCCCACGCCCCGCCCACCCTTTCCCCTTTTACCCCGTTCCAGAGGTAGAATAAAATTTGAAAGGGCAGTTAAATGTACAAAAAGTGACCTATGTGTTTTCTAAATTTTATAAAGCTCCCCATTTTAGACTAATATGAATGCATGGTTAGAAAAATTTAAGGGAAAGCAAAATGTGCCCCCCCCCCCCCCCCCGGCCAGCCCCCTTCCATTTTTACAGCTTGTTCATGCCAATTAACCCCTTCTTAATGATTAATTAAATAACTTGTAAGGTTTTTATGATCCTGTGATAAAAAAGAGACATGTTAATAACTTTTTGAGTGAGGACTTGGATATAACTTCTGACTTGTCCTTAGAATGTACACAGTGTGTCGTGCAGGTTTTTCTTCTCGCATTGCTTAGAGTACATGTAAATGCTCCAACATGTTGGACCTTGTTGTAGACGAACGCAATAACATTTCACTTTTTTTTTTTCAGATATCAAGTCAGTGACTTATTCTCAACAATTTAAGCATAATTTTTTAACCATAAAGAATAATTAAGTGCCCTTATAGGGTGCACCACACTAAATAAGCCAGAATTAATGCGCCAAGCTACTTATCATAATTTGTAAACCCACAACTTATTTTTAATTATAACGTTTTGGGGGTCATGCAATTAATAGATTGTGTAAATATAAAAATCTATCACAACCTGGGGGTTCTGTGCTTCAACTTTTGAGGAGACTTGATAAATTTAGGCGTTAAAGTTGGCCCTATTTGACCGGGGAAGTGGAGAAGTGCTTCACGAAAACTGGCAGCAAGTCGGTTTTGGAAAAAAATAAAAAATCGTGTTTTTTTCTTCTGGGGTAGTTAGCAAAAATTCCAAACGGCTGACCTGCCAAAAATTGAAAAGAATTCTGAAGTTTAGTTGTCCGGAAATATGTCTGATTGGTTTTCAAGAGGCTGAGAGACTTACACGATTTTTTGAGTATTTTTGAATAATTATCATTTAGCATTGGTTCCTATGGGAGATCATTTAGAGGGGTGCGCCCCTAGATAGTTGCTAGAATCAAAGCTTGTTCGCGGAAAACTTGAATTTCATTTCAAAACAGAGACTTGTTTGTGTGCAAACTTGCTTGGATTTCTAGGAAAGGGACAGAGAAGACCCCTAATGCTTGTGGAGTAAATCTTCGGTGGAATTAACTGTGTAAGAGCCATTTTGGTTTAATATTATATTGTACAGCTCATGTCTTTCGCAGCCCTAGTACTACTCTGAGAACTGCACTGAACATTGAGATTGAAGCGAACTACACGTTCAGAAATATATTGTGGTGTATACATGGATTGTGTGCACTCTGGAGATGCGATAAGCAAAGAGTATGTACATATTGAGCAAAGGAATCGTCAAAATAGTCACAAGCAGTGGTTATTGTGTTTAATGTATTGCAGTTAATTTCCGCCGTTACACTGGTTATCCAAGACGAAACAATCCTGAGGAATCTGGTAAAATATAATTATGATTTTGGGTTGAACAAAGAAAAATTGACTAGAGCGGGATTTGAACCAACGACCTCCGGTTTAACGTGCCGGCGCTCTACCAAATGAGCTATCTAGCCCTATGTTGGCGGTCTCCCTATTTTGTCAATATCTTTGTTCGGAGGTCGTTGGTTCAAATTGCGCTCTAGTCAATTTTTCTTTGTTCAACCCAAAATCATTTAAACATTTACCCAGTCAGTTTCCCTTGTGGTTTATTATTATTTTGATATCTGATATAAAAAGTCGCATCCCCTTAAGGTGATCCCCTGGCTGCCGCTTCCCAGGTTGTATCGTATACTTGGGTGTGATCCCTGGCTACACGGCAGTTTGCGGTTGAATGGCTTCTGACTGGCACCCCCCGAACAAAGATATTGACAAAATAGGGAAACCGCCAACATAGGGCTAGATAGCTCAGTTGGTAGAGCGCCGGCACGTTAAACCGGAGGTCGTTGGTTCAAATCCCGCTCTAGTCAATTTTTCTTTGTTCAACCCAAAATCATTTAAACATTTACCCAGTCAGTTTCCCTTGTGGTTTATTATAAAATATAATTATGTCTGGGTGCTGGGTAGGCACACACAGCTGTGGGGAACAATTAAGGTCCCCACTCACAACCTTTTTTCTTTGAAGTTGGTCCACCACAACAGGGATATCCTCAGAGAAGGGAATAATAGAACAACAATGGCAAGTCCCCACAACTATAATGTGTGCAAAATGTTGCAAATGTTGCAAATGTGTTCACATTGGTGTATAGTTCATTTTGAACATGATTTGTAACTTCACCTGCACTTCATGCTGTGCTTCAAGTGTAATTTACCAAGTTCAAAATAAACATTGCACCACAGCACAACATAGCGTGAAAGGGTCTACTGTACTGTTACAATGCACAGATGGTAGTATTTTTTAAATAAAGTTTTAAGCAGTAAAATCTAACTTTTTACAAACTTTCAGTTTAAACTTTCTCATTGGAAAGTTTGAATGTATCTAAATCAATCAGTGTAGTGGTTTCCACATTGCTGTTTTAGTGTTACGGTGTTAGCCTTACCATGGCTGAGCCAAATTTAAATCTACACAAAGCTTTGGAAACATTGAGGAAGAAACAGGAAAAGTGTTGAATCTGACCACCACTTTTCCATTGAAAATGAGAATGTTAACTTATTCACCCAGAATAGAGAAGAAGATTATTTAACGTAAGTTTAAATTAAGTGGCAGAAATGAATGAAAAGAGTGTACAAGATACATCCTTAAGTTAAGACACTTCAGCATTATCTATACAGCAATCCTTCACCGATCTTGAACTCTTGGTGGCAGCAGATACCGCCATTATTGCGGTGGTACCTGGGTGGTACTGCGCTGCCTAGCGACGGGTTTAAGCGATTTGCAAAGTGAAAGTCCAATAACCTGCGACTGATCAAATGATCGCCGTGTAGCCCAAACCTTATACCAGTCGCTAGGCAGCGCAGTACCACCCAGGTACACCGCAGTAATGGAGGCATATCTGCTGCCACCAAGAGTTCAAGATCGGTGAAGGATTGCTGTATAAACTAAAATATTGTAGCGGCCACCGATTAACCAGTAGGGGGAGCCATGCAGCACGACTCCCCGTCGGAGAACTGCTCCTGGCCGCCCCCTGCATGCAGGCCAATCGGTGAAACCCGCCCGCCAGCAGAGAGGGCGTCCTCTGGCTTCGGCCTTCTTCCTCGTGTAAAGTCAGGACTTGTTGAGTGTAAATAAAGCTCCGGAACAAGGGACAGAAAAGCCAGTTAATTTGTACATTCTTGTGTCATTAAGCTGTGTGCATCGCAACCCCAGGTCGACGCTACAATATAAATCTTTTGATCATGTACATGTTCATCTTTACATGTCCATCTTTACAAACACGGTTAATCTCGGTGAAGACTATACGCATAAAAACAACAGAGCACCGGTTAAAAATACATTCTAGTTGACGGGACCGCAATCTTTTCACTGCATCATTCCAATAACGTAGGCGCCGCCATCTTGAATACATTTAATGAGTGACGTAGGTTCACGCCTCGTCACGTGATCAAAATATAAGAAACTACTAACCAGTAAAAATGACGTACCGATAAACTTGTTCCAAGTCTTTCAATTTTTGTTAATACCGTCGGACTTTTGCCCTTTTGAATACTGTTTACATACCCTTCAATGAACTAATCAGAGCTTCTCCCGAGAATCAAGAGAAAATTGTGTACATCAGACGAAATACAGATAACTTCCTCTCTCTAGCAATGCACTTTTCTGTCTTGTTTGCAGTACATTTCGCAATTATTTAATTTATTTGGTACGGAAGTAAGTGAAACTGAATTCCAAATCCACCAAGTTACACTTGAGAAGAATAGGTTTGTTTACGATTAATAGAGTGACATTGTAAATGCAAGGGTTTGCAGTTTATTACGGAGCCCCTAAAGGGACAGGTAAAAAAAAATTGAAAAGGTAAAAAAAAAACTTGAAATTATTTCGTTCCCTCGAAATATTATTTCGTTCCCTCGAAATAACGAGGGAACGCCTTTCGAGGTAATGAAATGATTTCGGGCAACGAAATATTATTTCGAGGGAACGAAATAAGTTAAGTTCGTGGTAACGAAATATTAATTCGAGGGAACGAAATATCATTTCGAGGGAATGAAATAATATGTTATTTCGAGGGAACAAATTAATATTTTGGGGGAACGAAATAACATTTCGAGGGAACGAAATAATTTCGAGATTTTGTTTTACCTTTTCACATTTTTGTTTACCTGTCCCTTTAGGGGCTCCGTAGTTTATTGACCAGACTTTGTCTTTTAAAAAATATCAGCTGAACAAGTTTTCGGATGTGCTTCCTTTCTTTACATTAGAAGTTGACATCCGCACAGCATTATTGTATAAAACATTAGTGTATGTTTCTCTCTATAGGCCTAGAGCTGTAGACAAATCGTATCTTCGGGAAGTATCCAGGCTGTTTCTCTTTAGTAAATCTTAGTGCGGCAAGGGTGACTCATTGCTGCGTTGAGGTGATCGAATTCATCAAGTGCTACTGTAGTTGTCCGATCAATTAATTACAATTAGAGAAGAACTACATGACTCTTTGCTACTGTGATATAGCATGCTATTTCCTTCCGAAAAGTGGGTTTATTCCAACTCTACAACCTCTCTAGATAACAAAAAAAATTATTATAATAATTATGGAAGAACTTTCGAGGAGAGATGGGACGGTTTCGCCGGGGTCACGTTCAGTTGCCAATGATTTTCTGCAAGTTTTTTGTATGTGCTTAATTTAATTTCATTAAAGAAAATCAAAGGAACCAAGATTTGGTGGACTAGAATTTGTTTTCTCACAAAGCAGTGTTTTAGAAGCGAGTATTTTAAGGTCACCCAGGCAGCAGTAAAAGGCTCGCCAGTTTCTACGAGTTTTCAGCTGATTAAAATGCAGTTTAAAAAAACTTTCAGTGTTAAACGTTGTAATTTACCCCCAATGGCTGTCAAATCTATGAAGTTCATTTTGTCACATTGTTATAAGAAACTTCATAATATCCATGATATGAAATGACGACTGGGCGTCTTGTGAGGGCGCCGTGACAGTTTAACAGTCTTCATTGGGTCGAGTTGGACTGGGAGGATTGATTCCTAGTCATAATAGACAATTGGACCTTTGTTTACAAAAGGAGTGACCTTGTACAATCCCAGAGCATTTCCTGGCAAGATACTACACTGGTTATGGGGAAGTTTGCACTATTTGTGTCATAACTTCCACATACATTCAAAAGTCATAAAAATAACAGTGGAACAAGTTTTTCATAGCTGCTGTAACGGACATCGCTACCGCCGAGTAACCGCCAGACAACCGCCGGCGTGAGAACGCTCTCTCCAGACATTGGACCGGAAGTATGGACTATAAATAGACAGTTGTGTTCGCGCCAGCGGGAAAACGTTGGCCAGGAGCCAAGATAACTGACTCTTTGCATTGTGTAATTGTGCATGATAAGTTGTGTTAGACAGACCAGATGTTGAGTTCAGTGAGTGAGCATGAACAAGTTGTCGTTCTTGGAAGATAAATAAATTGGTGTGTTTCACATTTAACCGAATTTGAGTTTCCGTTTGTTTTCTGTCTGCGTTTGGCTGCAGAGCAAACAAGGACCCGTTGGAAGTACGTTACAATGGTGCCAGTGGTGGGATATTTTTGACTCAATTAAATGTTGAACACGACTGAAATATGACGACGAAAGTACACGTCATCGGCTGATATCGTGGACGCCATCTTCGGATTAATGAGTGACATTCGGGAGTTGGAAGCCTCCTTGGCACGGCAGATTTTTGAGTCAGCTATTTCCTCACCTGAGTATGGAAAGAATCCTTGGGACACAAAACCAGTCGTTGATGCGTACCACAGAAGATGCTTCGAGAAAACGATTGCCAACTTGGAAGCGACGTGGAGTAGTGGTGACTTAGCCATCAGTGAGGATCAGAGTGCAGGTAAACGCCACGCAAACCCGTCCCGCGGTCCCGTGGCTGGCGCCAATGTTGGGCTTTGTTGTGTGGATGCGGAGACCACAAGTTGGGAGGCCGTTGCTAGCGGTGAATGCCCTATTGTTGATGTGGTCCCGAGTCCCTCGATCATGCCCTTCATGGCGTTTGCCGTTGGGATTGCGGTTCGTGGTTGCGATGGGTTTTCCAGCCCTGATCCAGCTGCTTTGTCCCTCAACTCCACGTCAACACCTCCACCGTTGTGGAAGGCTTCAACAACGCACACTGTTCCGCCGTTGTGGACGGCTCCGCCAGTGCAACTTGCCTCGCCGGAGCACGCTGCTCTCATCATCAACCAACAAACTGACAGGACAAAGACTATGACATTGAACAATCAACTCCAGGACACTGGCGTTGGCCTTCATGTGCAGGTGACGGCAGCTCAGCTGGAGCGGCAATCTCCACCAGCAAAAGCAGCCCCACCGGAACAAGCAAGAGCACCGACGGACCCCCGGATGCATGATGATGAAGGATACGGACTGATGCAGGACGCATCGCAGATGACAAGGCCGAGGGTACAGGAAGTACCACCGAAGACAGGATACCTGTTGGTGCGGGGAGCATCAACGGCTGGGTATCCGCCAGTGCATGATGCACCACTGAAGAAGGCCGCTGAAGACAGAGTATCCGCAGGTGCAGGGAGCACAACAGAAGACAGGGGATCCGTTGGTGCTGGATGCACCAAAGACAGAGTGACTACCGGTGCTGTGGGCACCACAAACATGGGACCCGCCGGCACAACAGACGGGGGATCCGCCGGCACCAAAGACAGAGGATCCGCCGGCACCACAGGCAGAGGATACGCCGGCACCACGGATAGGGGACCCGCCGGCACCACAGACAGGGGATCCGCCGGCACCAACGACAGGGGATCTGCCGGCACCAAGGACAGCGGAGGATCCGCCGGCACCACGGACAGGGGATCCGCCAGGGGAAGCACCGAACAGAATATGTCAAGTGTTCGACTGCATGGCCTGAGTCATCGGCTGAAGACACTGAAGCTAGAAGAGCACATCATTAACAGTGACTGGAGAGAAGTCCTCTCTTGGATGGACATTGTTTTGTTTGAGGGACAACTTCGAGGAACACAGAACTGTTGTGGAACATTTTGTTTTGTAGTCGGGTAGTCGGGTAGTCGTCATTGGTCTGCTGCATCTTTGTTTGAATTCTGTGTGACCAGTTTGGGGACCAGAATCAACATTGAGCAACATCCTTTGAGGACACCTATCATCGTTTTCTAAACAAAACTGTTGCTTGATGTTTTTGTGTTGGTTAAGTAGATAAATACATGAAAAACTGTGTAAATAATGTTGTTGTTGTGTGTAGCCCCGTCGATTGTGGTTCCTTGCTTGATTCTTTGTCACCAAATTGTGGACCAGAATCATCATCGATGACCATTCCCCGAGGAATCACTTAAAACTGTTTCCATTTTGAATGCATTGTACTTATCAAAGCTGTTGCAGCTATTCAGGAGAATAGGCTGATTCTAAGGAGGGGGTAATGTAACGGACATCGCTACCGCTGAGTAACCGCCAGACAACCGCCGGCGTGAGAACGCTCTCTCCAGACATTGGACCGGAAGTATGGACTATAAATAGACAGTTGTGTTCGCACCAGCGGGAAAACGTTGGCCAGGAGCCAAGATAACTGACTCTTTGCATTGTGTAATTGTGCATGATAAGTTGTGTTAGACAGACCAGATGTTGAGTTCAGTGAGTGAGCATGAACAAGTTGTCGTTCTTGGAAGATAAATAAATTGGTGTGTTTCACATTTAACCGAATTTGAGTTTCCGTTTGTTTTCTGTCTGCGTTTGGCTGCAGAGCAAACAAGGACCCGTTGGCAGTACGTTACAGCTGCAATAGTTGATACAAAAATCAGGCAGTGCGACCTCCATAAAATAGGATTTAATGTTTTCTTCCAAGGCTGTGCAAATCGTACCTGGAGGAAGTCTAGGCCTTGTGGCTCTTTTGTAAATATGTGACGTCACAGTTTACAAGAATTATAGCAACGTACACTCATTCCACCCAAACCTAACACTAACCCCTGTGCTGTCCACTGACCGGTACCGTGACGCCTCGCTTAAAAACAAGATGGACATTTGCTATATACACAATTTCTATAGTAAAACAATTAGATATTAGAAGGATTATGTCAGTGTATGTTCTAACATCTGTGGATCTTTGAATATTGATTGTTGATCTGTCATGAAGAAGTTTAATCGCTTCAGAAAAGGGCCGGTGTGGCAGGAGATTCTGTGTGCCCCCCGCCCTCCCTACCCCGGGGATTAATTCCCTCCCCCCCCCGGAGATTCATTCCCTCATACGGCGAACTGTGTAAAAACGTTTTCTGATAGCGCCCTCTTTTTAACCACCCTCCTTCAGCACATGTTAATTTCCCAATGGGGGACAGAATCTCCGGGGGACAGATTTCACTACGACACACTATGCGGTAGGTTTTCTTTTTTTAATGGACTGTCTTAAAGGTGGTCGGGCAGGCCTAGGACAGGATATGAACTGGACCCAGTAATCCTGATATCCACGTATGGAATAAATAACACAGTTTATCGTGTAACCCGTTTAAATCAATATAAAGCCATTTTTGATACACTGTCGAGACCTAGGCTTGATTTCACAAAGCACTAAGATTATGTCGCCATACTGATTTTTGTGACATCAGAGTTAGATTAACAATTGGAATTGATACGTTTCTGGAGATTAATTTAACTTTGAGAAACCCAAGCCCCGAACTGCTAGTTATGGGGCTTGTGTCCTCCGGAGATTCTGTACCCCGTAAGAGAAATTAACATGGGCGGAAGGAGGATGATTCAAAAGAGGGCGCTATTAGAAGAAGTCTGTACACAGTTCGCCGTATGTGGGGGGGGGGGGGGGGGGGGGAGGGGGGGACAGGAACAGAATCTCCGGGGGAATAGAATCCCCTGCCACACACCGGCAACTGGAGGTCCACATCAAGAGACCAGATAGAGGGGCGAACCCGGGAGTATCGTCATCATTGACACACTCATCCTATTCTTCTATCTTGATATTCAACCCTGTGTTATAACACGATGCCTGGATTGCAAATCAGTCTTAATCCGTGATTTCCACTGCTGATTATAGACATGTGAGTGATGTCAGAAGACCAAGTAAAGGGTGTGCGACTTAATAATCGTGCGTGTCAAACTCACATTAAATTAAATAATAATAACCAACAGCCAATTTTCTGTTTTCTGTTTATCCAGGTATAGGACTTATGATGGTAATGTCTCCAGCATTGGTTATACTCTCTCACTACTTCAGGAAGAGATTCGCTCTGGCCAACGGGCTATTCATTCTGGGAATCAGCACCGGTCAGACTGTCTTCCCGCCGTTTTTTCGTCTCTTGATTGAAAACTACGGCTGGAGGGGAGCCATGCTGATTGGAGGAGCTATCCAGATGAATAGTGTGGCAGCTTGCGCCCTCTTTCGACCACTCAAGACAAGTTCAGACAAAGTTCCTGGAGGAGGAAGCTTGAAGGGTTTGGATAATGAAGGGGCTATTGATATGGACATTGAAACTGTTGTCAGTGGCACTCTTCGGAATATCACACAGGAAACGCTGACTACTGATCAAACAAGAAAAACACCTAACATTGAAAACGAACAGCCAAATGACTGTTTGAATAACCACCCAAACGAAGTTACAATACTACCAGAAAGAAAGTTGGAAACGGAAGGATTTGATTATACGATATCTACAGACACCATTCCAATCGAAGCAATTGTCTCAGACCAACAGTTAGATACGAATCTTCACTTGCAGGAATCTGTTCAAACACGACAGGAAAAATACGTCAGCCCTGAAAACGAAAAGCCGACTAGCGAAGTTTCTTGCCAAAATATTTACGTAAAGAATGTTGGCCGTACGGCTGCAACTAGTAGGCCTAATCAAAGCTGTCCTGAAGAAAACCGTGGAAGAAAAAAATTCCGAGACCATTTTGGACTGTTTGACGTCTTCTCAAATTACCTGGTTATGCTGATTATTTTCGAAAGCTGTCTCTTTGCCATCGGATTGAGTACAAATGTCACACATCTGCCACCCAGAGTCAAGGAGGCAGGTTGGTCAGAAGACCAGGGTGCGCTGGTACTGTCAATCTATGCGATATTTTCAATAGTAACTCGTGCAACTCATGGTTGGTTCGTGGATAGGAACTACATCGGTGCCTTCAAGCTGCAGTCAATTGCTTTGTTAGGATGTGCAGTTGTCACCTTTATGAATCCAGTCTCTGATAGTTATATTTACTTAGTTGGATACGGGGTCCTTCTGGGTGGCTTTATTGGTATTGCGTCGCCTCTGACACTTGTTACTGCGAAGAGTGTTGCCCTTCCGTCACAAGTACCGAGTACAATAGGCTTGGTTGTAACCACTGTCTTCCTTTTCAGCGGCCTTGGACCAGTCATTGCAGGTAAAGTATAATAATTATTATAAGCTACAGAGTCCTTAACCCTTTCAACTCGACCTTTTTTTGCAAAATTTGCATCGTTTGCTCAGGCTAAATTATTAAGATTACGTATCATAAACCGGTTAACACCACTATAAAGCTTACACCAGCTACATTTCTATCTAATTTGTTACCTCCCACGAAAAAAAAAGTTGTGGCCATTTCTAGATTTCATATTTTATAAAAATTTTCGGTCACGGCTGACCGATTTTACATAGGGTCGAGTTGATAGGGTTTAATGGGACAGGTAATGAGATAAATGGATAGGTACAAATAATGCATTTCGTTCCCGCGAAACATTATTGTTCTTTTTCCGAAATATTGTCCGTTACCTCGAAGAATTCATTTCGTTCCATCATAAATTTATTTTGCTCTAGAAAATTACGTCGTTACTTCGAAATTTATTCCGTTCCCTCGAAATCATGTCATAGCTTCGGAATAATTTTATTTCGTTAATATTCGACGGGGAACGAAATAATATTTCGGGGGAACGAAATAAGAATTCGAAGAACGAAGTACTATCTCGAGAGACGAAAAAAAAATATATAATTTTCCTACCTGTAATTTTTTCCCCTTTACCTTGACCTGTCCATATTTAAAGGACTCTGTAACATTTTATGTTTCGTGACATGACATTTATGATTCCAGAGTATGTTTTTCTTGATTCTCTGACAAGTATATCGAGGTCGTTGTTTTTTTACTGTCCGCCCTCTGACAATCTTGGTGCTAAGGGTGAGGACGTTAGACGTGAGACACCGGACAATTTTTCTTTTTCTGCCGATTTTAAAGATGATAAAACTGTTCATCTGAAAATTCATCGTTCTTTTTAGACCAACAGTTTTTGTCTTCTATTTGGCAATGTATTATGTCGTATACCACTGTTTGCATTAATTAATACGTTTCAAAATGATTAATCATTTCGATTTGTCTTTGTCTTCCAGGAAAGATTTATGACGCTACAGGAAATTACGTCGCTCCTTTCCTTGCTGCCGGTACCATGTTCTTTGCAGCGTGCATACTTAATACCATTGTAGCAGTCTGCAAGAGAAGGCGGCAGGTTGAGTGAAGTCTACGCCCTTCAGTTTTAGTGACGATCAGACAATGTTTGACAACAGCTTTTACTAAAAAGCACCAATGGTCCATTGTAACTCACCTGTCATTAGTTATTCCTCCATATTCGTTGTGCGTAATATTTTATATCCATATCTAGGAGAGAGTTCTGCGAATGACTGTACTCTTCAAATCGAAAGGTTAATAGCTTCTTGTTTATAATTGATGTGGAAACTGTTTACTTGCATGTTGATTTCATTTCATTAAAGCGGGTGTGTGGGACTCTGGGAGGATCATTGTTTTATCCTTTATGTGGGATGACGTCCATAAATAAGGTCCTTTAAAAAGGGACAATGGTACAAAAGAAGAGGTAATCAAAGAGTTGAAAGATGACAATTGATGACAATTGAAGAGGCAAGGAACCAGATTATGAGTACGCGAATTCCAAAGAAAGGCTAAACATGGCAAGATGCGTGATGAGTACCACTGAGTATCGGCTTCAGGGACGGCTACAGTTGAAGGAGTTGGCCTAGAAACGTGTGGTGCAGCCAAAGCTACTGTAATAGACCTCTTGCGTTATGACATCACAAGCCAGAAACTGTGGTCTCATTGAGGTTAATGAAGACCCTAACATTGACTTCATTATGACATATCCTGTCTCTGACAACCCCAAAACTCCCCAGTGGTTGGTTGAGAGCTAATGTTGTCCCTATTTTAAAGAAAAATTGCAAAAGTTGTGTTGAAAATTGTAGACCAGCGTCTTTTTTTTTGTATATGTGCAAAGTAATGGAAAGGGCCATTATTAATACCGTATTCCCTGTTATCCAGTGTGAGTTACACCATTTTGCAACATGGGTTTGTCAAAGGCCGTAGCACGGTTTCTCAGCTTTTATCTGTTTATCAAGAGGTCAGTTGTTTTGGACATCAGTGCTGGACAGGTTGATGTGATTCTTATTGACTTTTCTCAAGCCTTTGACAGATTGTACCTTTTTATCCTCATAGTGCAAAATTTGTCAGCATTCAAAACATCTGATGACATCATTCTGAGAAAAAATTGTCTCTAAATTTTTGTACGGGGATGTTTAGGTAAATAACTGACTTTTTCAGGGCGAAATTTGAAACATGACGTCGTTGGATTTCAACAACTAATGGATCGTTACATTCCAAGGAGGAATTTATAAAGGACGATTTGAACAAAAACATAAAATTCAGAGCGACAGCGAGAAGGGGTTCCAGAGATGGAGCAAAGTCATTCCCAACTAAATTTGCAATATAAATGCGTCAAATTATTGCCGAGGCTGCAGGTGGGGATTGTCTCGTAACTCTCAGAGTGTTGCGTGGCCCGATACACTCTAAAAACTCCCGGTCACAATTTACCCGAATCCCGGGTCCCGTGGGGGCCTGCCCATTTCTGGGGGTCTATATTTCTGGGTCGGGCTGTCTTCTGCGAGCCTTGACTTAATCTGACAGCCTCATACTCTCTTTTATTTTGGTACACATAGGGTATTTTGGTCTCCTTCTCTTCCATTTTCTGTGCTTATTATTTCGCTCATCTTTGCAATATTCTGTATATATTATATGTTATATTTTGAGAAGAGTAGTATAAAATAAATGTTGACTTTAATTGAAAAAAATATATGAAATGATAAATGTATAAATAAATAAATATATTAAAACTATTATTGAAGGCTTCAGATGCTTTTTGCATTAAATTCTATACAAAATTCCTTGACCCTTGGATCAAATTCTGGCTGCAGTTACGCCAAATAAAAATCTAAGTAAGGTTATATGAAGTAATTTTGTACATCAGACGAACCTGTGATTCAACAACTGTTCACATAAAATTGTTTTCGTTAGGCTTAATTTGTTGAATAGTCGATAGAGGGCGCAGCTCAACTGAACACCCAAACGCACTGACAAAACCTCGAAAATAATTGCCTGGGAGCCATATGAAGATCCATCACACACGCACTGGGCTTGGTCTGTGGTAAACATCAGCATCAGGTACATTTTGTGTTGTTACACGGACATCCTGTCACAGGAAAAAAATTTGAAATTTCGAATTTAGTGTTTTTCTAGCGTCACCGTAACAGCCTACATATTACGCGGGAAAGTGGGAAAAGATGAAGCCGGAAATTTCACACAAATCGTCTGCACATGTGGATAAAGGCTGGGCCTGGGTGGTTTGCATTGCCGGCCATTTCTGTAGTGCCTTAACCATAGGGTATGCTTTATCTCTTGGTGTCTTCTTCATCGAATGGAAAGAACAGCTTGACTTGTCTACTTCATCTTCAAGTTGGGTGGTTGGTATGCCGCATTTGGTTGCAAGTCCACTCAGTGAGTAATGTATGTTAAAGGTGCTGCATACGTTTGGTAATTGGAGCCTACTGATTGTGCTAATCCTTTATAAATGTAGGTACATACAATAAAACTAACCTGTGAAAAGTTCACTTCAAAATGTGGTCGCGTTTTTGAGATATCGCCGAAAAACCGGAGCGAATATTTCCACGCGGGAAGAATATTCCCCATAGGAATACATAGTCTGAGATGCGTTTCTGACAGAAATGCTTCTCAGATTCAAATTTTGGGGAATAAAAAGTGATATATTTTTCCATAACCGTAGTACTTCGAAAATAAAAGTTTCTTAAACTTCATTATACTACCATAGGTGCTGTACTTCTTACCAAGTAAGTTTTTATTGCCATTAATTTTCAGAGTCAATACCAAACGTGTACTGTGCCTTTAAGTCTTACTATTGCAATACCGGTACTTTACGCTTCTTCATTTTGACCAATTCCGTAAACGAAAAGCAAGAAATTTCACCAAGGATAGGCCCAAGCTATTCTAACACGACTTAAGTTTTACTGAGCAAAAACGGGATACCAGATTACGGTGTTTATGTTTAATTATTACACTTTTTGATTAATGAGAGTTATGTACTTTTCACTAAATTAAAGTTCGTGCCAATACTAAGTCGAGAAAATGGCATTTGAACACCCCAATCCTAAATCAAACATTGCTGTTTAATTTAGCACACATTAAAAACGTCTACAAAAACACTGACAAAACACAACAGTTTAATGTTGTTTTCATCGAAATGGGGTAACCTAATTTTGGGATAAATTTTCACTTGTTGGTTGGATGGTGGAAACTAGAGTAGTAGGCCTATCGGATCGAATTCATTCTACATAATCAGGCAGTGTGCTTAGTTTCTTTGAACACCTCAAGGAAGTATAGGGTGTACCACAAATTCCAGATATCAATTTTCGTGTCCATATACCCAGACAAGGAACCTATCTAAAGAGATAAAGAGATAGATCATTGCTTTATACGGAGCTCTGGAAGGACCATCCACTCTGTCGAGTTACCTGAAATGATTGTCTCAAAAATGACGACCTCCAACTGATTGCCGTCATTTCGAGATAAACATAAGTATAGTCACTCAGGGTGATGACATTATTTTTGTTATTATTATTTTATTTCTCTCCACAAGTTCAATAAAAATGTACACACAAATGAGATACAAAATAGATATTGAGAAGGCTAGACTGAAAAGGAAAATGTAAATTTTCCTACAACCTAAAGGTTCAATCTGCCGATAAAACTATTTCATCCCAGGAAAAACAACGTTGACATCCTAAGTTGCGTTGTACGACGTCTATGCTACAATTTTGAAACCCAGAAACTCATGAGTGTCATATAGGCCTATTGTACAGCCAAGATGTCGTCATCCTGCCGGATCAACAAATAGAATGGCACTTCAAGAGCACCGTCGTTTTTGGAAAGTGATATTTAATAAGCATGTCTTCATTCATTATGTTTTCAATTAACAGACCATACAAACTAACCTGTGAAAAAATTTCACCGAATAAAGCCATACTCTGTTTCGTTGTATGGGATTTTGTGCATCTTAATATATTTCTATTACAAATATCAAATATTACATATACTTCTAAAAGGAATTACGATAATTTGACTTAAGAGTTTATGAACGTACGAATAGAATATCATCAACAGCGGTTGTAAACAAAAAAAACTAATCCTTACCGAGAGTAGCGAGTCACCACACATACAATTAAAATGCAGGTAGACGCAACACACATTAAGCCTATGCATAATTTGATTATAATCTTTCAATTAACTTCTTTTGAAAATGTGGCAAAAAATATGCAAAGCCTGGTTGATTTTGTCCTGGGTCTCAAAGCGGTGATCCCTGACTTCAACGAACTAACGCAACACGGATCAGTGGTTGAACTAGTGTTGTGTAGTATTTGTACTTGAGTACCGTTTTGGTGGTACCTGCACTCGTACTCGGCTAGCTAGCAAAAATACTCCCATCACATCACTTGAAAGTCCACGCTCGATACTCGACTGAGAAATTACCTGCACTTGAAGTCACGTAGGCCTACTTGATATTCGACTGATTTTTAGGTGTTGTCTTTTTGTCTTGTGAATTCTTTGAAAGAAAACAACTCAAAGACAAGTCTACTATATCTAAGCCCCTACCTCTCAACCTCCTTCTCAGTTTCTGGTGGTATAATGTCAATGAGGAAGGACGTATCGGGAGAAACTATAGGGTAGCAAATATAAAATGTTATCCGATTTGTTTAAACAACTTAAGTATTTCCCCAAAACTTGAAATACTATAAATTACATGTATCAAATTGTTCTTTGTAGGAATTGTCCAAACGAATGGATGGTGCATTGAAAAAACCACATCCATACTGAAGTGACAAGTAGCTTGTTGCTGTTTCCAAAACCGAGTCAATCTTTTTATTGTATTGCACCGACATTGTGTTTGATCACAGGTTTGTTCATGAGTGCCATAGCTCCGCGGCTCGGTATTCGTCGTGTCTCAATGTTCGGGTCTGTGGTGAGTGGACTCGCTACCATACTGGGATCATTTTCAACGAAAGTCTGGCACCTCTACCTCGGTGCCGCCATGTCAGGTAAACTACAGCTTAGCAGTCTTGGTCCAAGATGCACAATCATGCGAAATCAAGGTGCTATGGGAGAGGGGTTGGGTTGGGTTGTTGTTGGTGGGTTCGAAGCAGACACAGTAGTACACTTTATCTCAACCTGCCGAATTTGAATTGTTGTATTAAATCAAAAAGCATTTGGGAAAGATTGAACGTCAAAGTAGCAATTGTTATTATCTGCCCTTTCTTAACTCTAAAGGAATAAACATTGGAGTCATTTCTTCTCGGTTGCCGATGTAGGCTTATCTATTCCCTACCACCTCTATATTAAGGTAATTTCAGGCATACACATACAGAACTGTTTTTTACTTGAACCCCCCCCCCCCCCCACCCACCTATTTGCCGAAAATATTTCCTCCTCACCCAATCTCTATCAAACAGATACTTGGTGTGTGCCACTGATATCTCTGTTTTTCTGTCTGTCCAGGCATAGGACTTGGGATGGTAATTTCTCCAGCATTGGTAATACTCTCTCACTACTTCAGGAAGAGATTCGCTCTGGCCAACGGGCTATTCATTCTGGGAATCAGCACCGGTCAGACTGTCTTCCCGCCGTTTTTTCGTCTCTTGATTGAAAACTACGGCTGGAGGGGAGCCATGCTGATTGGAGGAGCTATCCAGATGAATAGCGTGGCAGCTTGCTCCCTCTTTCGACCACTCGAGGGAAGTCCAGACAAAGTTAGTCGTGGAAGAGGACTCTTGGTGGGCTTGGGTGACGCAGGGGCTATTGACATGGACATTGAAACTGTTGTCAGTGGCACGCTACGGAATGTCACACAGGAAACGCAGACTACTAATCAAACAAAAACACCAATGAACACTGAAAACGAACAGCCAAATGATTCTTTGAAAAAAAACTCCGAAAGAAAGTTTGAAACAGAGGTGTTAACAGACACCATTCCAATCGAAGAAATTGTCTCAGACCAACAGTTAGATATGAAGCTTGACATGCAGGAATCTGTTCAAATACAGCAGAAAGGATTTGTCAACCCTAAAAACGAAGGGCCGGCTCAAGGCAAAGTTTCTCGCCAGGATACCAATTTAAACAATATTTGCCGGACGGCTGCAACTAGTAATCAAAACAAGGACAACTGTGGAAGAAGAAAATTCCGAGACCATTTTGGATTTTTGGACGTCTTCTCCAATTCCCTGGTTATGTTGATTATTTTTGCGAGTTGTTTCTTGGCCAATGGAATGAGCTCAATAGTCATACATCTACCACCTAGAGTCAATGGCGCAGGTTGGTCAGAAGACCAGGGTGCGCTGGTACTGTCAATCTATGCGATATTTTCGATAGTAACTCGTGCAAATCATGGTTGGTTTGTGGATAGGAACTACATCGGTGCCTTCAAGCTGCAGTCAATTGTTTTGTTAGGATGTGCAGTTGTCACCTTTATGAATCCAGTCTCTGATAGTTATATTTACTTAGTTGGATACGGGGTCCTTCTGGGTGGCCTAGGGGGTATTGCAGCCCCTCTGACATTTTTCACTGCCAGGAGTGTTGCCCGTCCGTCACAAGTACCGAGTACAATGGGCTTGGTTTTTGCCGCTCACTCCCTTTCCTGCGGTACTGGACCAGTCATTGCAGGTAAACAATCTCAAATTTGGTGGTTCATAGTACATTTATTTATTATAGGGATGAAAAACAGGGCTGGTTAAAAAAAAAAAAAAAAATCTCGTCCCTCTAAATATTGCTTCGTTCTCTTAGAATATTACTTCGTTCCCTCGAAATATCATTTCTCTCTTCGACATCAGTTCGTAAATTCAACATATTTTATTTAGTTTCCACGCAATGTTTTTTTGAGGTAACGAAATGTTGTTTCGTGGGAGCGAATTACATTATTTCGCAACCACACTATAAAACAATTCGTTCAATCGAAAACATTTCATTCCCTTGAAATCATTGTTACCCCCAGTTAATATTTCTTTACCTCGAGACAATTTTGTAAGCTTGCGTGAAGTCCTCGAACTGCCGTTTGACTTCGGGAACCTATAAGCTATTTACCTTCCCGATATCGCTGTAACTATAAAAGCCGGTTTATATGTTGTGTTAGTCTTGGTTCCAAGACGCTCCAGTGATGTAGTCACGAAAACCTAACCGCTATCTAAACCGCTATCACCCCAATAACTACTCGCCACTAGAGGGTGCTATCATTCCCGTAACCGCTATCACACCACGAACCGCTATCACAGGAGCTCCTGTGAGAGCGGTTCGTGGTGTGATAGCGGTTACAGGAATGATAGCACCCTCTGGTGGGGAGTGGTTCGTGGGGTGGTGAGAGCAGTTTGGAGAGCGGTTTTCGTGACTACATGGTTCGTGACTACACAACTGGAGCGTCTTGGAACCAAGACTAAGGTTGTGTAGGCTCTTAAATATTTGTCTACACTTGTTTGGTTCCAAAATTAAGCCCGTTTGTACATTAGACTTGGTGGACTGGCGGCTATATTTTGGATTTGACCTTTCACGGTCTTCAGAGGTCAAATCTGATTTCCATCCACATCTGAAAATGAATCTTATGGTAAGAGCTAACTATGCTAGAAGTTTATAGAAGTTTATTTTCTTAATAATGGGAGCTTATCCGCTGTACTATTTGTCCTAAATTGGATTTTAGCTTCAACTGGATTGGAAGTTGAACTTTTTTGTTTTCGGCTTACAGTGTAAAAACTGTATCATAAGTGTTTTATTATTTTACGTTTCTGGTAATGAGACCAAGGATGCCTCATTTTTAAATCACTGTAGCTCGCAAACCAGAGAAAACCTGTAGGCCTATATACAAGGGTGCTTGCTATGTGAACCAGAAACACCGGTATTTAACCCCTATACAGCAATCCTTCACCGATCTTAAACTCTTGGTGGCAGCAGATATGCCTCCATTATTGCGGTGGTACCTGCCATGGTGCTACTGCGCTGCCTAGCGTCGGGTTTAAGCGATTTGCAAAGTAAAAGTCCAATAACCCGTGACTGATCAGATGATCGCCGTGTTGCCCAACCCTTAAACCCGTCGTTTTAGGCAGCGCAGTAGCACCCAGGTACCACCGCAGTAATGGCGGCATGTCTGCTGCCACCAAGAGTTTAAGATCGGTGAAGGATTGCTGTATACTCTTCCACAATAAGTGTTCTGGGTTCTACATACACTACCAACCCTAGTAGTAGTACACGGGACCTACGGCTTAATAATAATATCAAATCCGAAGGGCAAAGCTATATGCCATTAAGACCACTGTATACATTAACATTATTTATAATCATCTCCTCTTTTTGTCTTCCAGGAAAGATTTATGACGCTACAGGAAATTATGTCGCTCCTTTCCTTGCTGCTGGTGCCATGTTCCTTGCAGCGTTCATACTTAATGTCATTGTAGCTTCAGCAGTCTGCAAGAGAAGGTGAACTTTTGAGAGTGAAGGTTTTTTCTTTTTGCACGATCAGCGGAGCTTAAGTTCAACAGCTGACAAGATAAAGTATAATACTGGTATATTGCAGCTCATCTAGTATCTCCATCCAAGGATCCTTTTAGAGGTTTCTTCTTTTTGTCCATGAAGCTTGTATTTTTGTTTACTAAGAGCACTTATTTGATAAATAATTCACCAGTTTAATTTACGGTTTATAATGTTTTATGAAAGTAAAGAGTTTCAGGATTAACTGTAATTTCCAAAGTTAACAGGTTTGTTATATAAATGAAATAGTTAGTCGCGTTTATGGTGTTTTCAGTCATAAAACAAGTGTCTTTGGGTAGCATGACAATGTAATTACAAATATAAACATCATTATGTAAAGCGTTTTTAACATCGTAGTTATAATTTTCCCGTATAATACGTGTTCATGGATATGAAGCCAGTTTTGTACTTCACGCGAAAGTGAATACGAAGCGAATTATGTGACGCAAACAATACATAACGCGCTATTTTCCAATTATTGTGAGGCAGGGAAATTTGCTTCGCTTTCGCGTGAAGTATAACCGGGCTGGAGCATGCAGTAAAGAAAATCAGCACAAGAAAAAAAAGACGACGAGGGAAAAATACCTACCGAAGCAAGAGGAGCAACATCAACAGCAGGAGCAGCAGCATAAGTTGTTAGCAGTAAAAACAGCAAAAAGAGCAGCAGCAACAACGAGACCAGCATCAGCGAGAACAGCAAGAACAGCTCAGAAAGAACAGCAGAATGATGCAGAAGCAGCAGCAGCAACAACAGCATGAGCAGCAGCAACAGCATCGAGAAAATCAAGAACATCGGCAAGACCTGTGCAAGAACAACAGCAGGAACGTTTTAGCATCAACAACAGCAAAGGTATATAGCAGAAGGAGCAGCACTGCAACAATAGCGATAGCTGCAGCATGAAAAGCAGCAGAAGCAACACGAGCGGCAAGATGATTCCGGCTACCCAGTTGAACCAAAAGATGGCGAGATGTCAAAAGGACCTGTTGTTTCATTGTTGTCATTGCCTTGGTTGTCATATTATGAGCTGCTATGAATACAGAATACAAATTTAACTTATATTTTGGTAGTTTGGATATTCTGAATATTAAGGTAATTTATTGGATTTAATAAAAAAAATTAAAGTAGTCATTAAATAATATTGTTTGACTTTTTGGGGGATGTAAATGTAAAGTGATGTTTGGAAAAATGCGATAAGAATTGTAAGGCTTGTTGAATTAGTCTCTAAATATTTCAACGGTTTGGAAATATCATCATATTGATTCGTCCGTTATTTTTCGTCTCATAAGGGTCAGGTGAAGACCGCTCCTCCCTCATCATGTCGTTCTCGATGCTGATCACGCACATCAGATGACTTCTTGCTGAACAATCAAGGTTCAGTGGTAGAAGGAAACTGATAATAAACTGTTTTGTAATACCAACTTGAAAGGTACATTTTCATATATAGGCCTACATGATATCTAAACAAATATATAACCAGAATTTAAAAAAAGTCTGCAGTAATGGTTTATGCTTACATCGTAAAAGAAGGACACATTTTAGGACTGGGTGTGTTTTTGATGGAGCAAAATCATAATATTTGGAGTAAAAGACATAAATATTTCGAGTATAAACGACATGAGGTCGGGGGAGCAAAATATGTTTACCTGTCGTTTTCTCTTAGGCCTACCTGTCCCTTATTAGAGACTCCGTAGCTACCGTAATTTACCTGCAATGACAGGGGTGAGCCCTCACCGGGTCGGAATTGACACTAACTCCCTAACCCCCAGAAATGCCAAGCTGACCTGGAGAGTGGTTAAACATTTGGATTTTGACATGGGGTCGTGCATCAGCCCAGCGTAATTTTGACAAAGATTACGGGTCATACTGACCTATATAGCAGCTAGGCCTCATTGGATCCGTAATCCGGGTTAATTCTAACCCGTTTTTGTTTGTTTTATAATGTTATGTTTCGCTACTCCTACTACTGCATGCTTCGACTGCGCCATACTGTTGTTGCTGTTGCTGCTGTTCCTGCTCTTGCTGGTGTTGATGCTGCTGCTACCCGCTAACAGTTTACACATTACTCCGCCTAAATTCAATAATATTTGGGTACAAAGTGCCTACGCAGTTCTCATCAATAATAAACACACATGATTGATAAAGATTTCATTTTAACACAATACATAATGGAATCGCATGATGACATTACCGATTAATGGGAATCACCAATAATACTTGAAACTTATTTTTGGCGCGGACAATAATAATTGTAGATGATACCTGTCACAAGACCAACGTTATAGACCTTTCTTTTGCAACCTCAAAGCGTTGCCAGCCATGGTTGGCAAAAGCATGGGCGGCATTCACGGCAAAAAATGTACAGTAATTTATCATTATGTTACAAACTCTCAACTTATCTCGAATCACTGACGAATTAATGGTTGCCAACCAAAACGAAACTTCTTCAAAACAAAGGGTGTAAATGTTTTTGAGGCAAAATTTGTGCCAAGTCAGTTATTGTGCTACTCAAGGCACTTATAGAAAATTGTGTTAAATGTTTGTAAACAAAATGAAAGGTTTTTACGCGGTCTTGGTTTAAAAAAAATTTGCACCTCAGTTGCACCAACAATCCATAAAACAACCCGCACAAAATGAGAAGACAAGGAGAAAAGAAGGGATAAACCAAACTCACCGTTAATTTTATTTAAAATGAATACCACAGGAAACACTTATTAATTACAAAAACGAAATATATTTCAATATAATTAAGTACCCAAAACTTAATTAATAAAAAAGCCCAACTAAAATATTCTCTTGAGAATCCTCAGGGGTGAGCGGTGGCTGCATTTTGGGTCCCGTGTTTCCGGCCCTTTTTGACGTTTGCCTTGCCATGCCTGGCGTTCCGACATGCAGTCTCATCAGAGAGCATTCCTTGCTTGTTCTATGGTCTCATGCATGCACCTTTATGGTAGCTCATGCCAAAGTTCTAAAACCCTTAAATTTAACAGGATTTACTCCTATACGATTGGAGTTAAACTGTCAACCTAAATCTCCGCACAATATCATTGATACAAGATGCTCGAAAAATTGAAGTGTACAACATAGTGTACAATATCTGTGACGTTTTCAAGAACTTCCATGGGATGCCTATTAAGACATTCATTAAATTATCTTAGGTTTAACCCTGTTAGCGGAGGTGACGAGGGGCAAGACGGTAAATAATATTTTCGGCGTTCTGACCACACAGTATAGTCTACACCTAGCCCAGATTGGAATCTGACGTCCTACCAGGGCTAAGTCTACACCCTGAAATGTTGTCGCTATCTTCTAAGCTCTCATCCCCCCCCCCCCCCCCCCCCCACCGGATAACTTCAAACTGCAGCAAGGGACCTGTTTGGTTGCAGCGCCCATGTGAGGAGTCGTCAGCACAGTCATGCTGACATTGTTTTGTTTTGGAGAAACTTTTAAATGTTTGCTTTATGAAAGAAATTGCAAACATCCGGTTGGAGAAAATTTATAGCCCACATTTTGTATGAGTTGTACTTTCTGGGGGTTATTAGCAAACAATTCTCAACGGATTACCTACCAAATATTTAAACGAATCTAACAGATTTAAATTGAAACTACGTTTAAGAGATCTCTGGATATGGAGACTTTTCACTTTTGAAGTTAAATTGTGTGGTGCACCGTCCAGAGCCGGCCCAGAGCTGCTATACAGCGCCCTCTTTAGCCTTGAAATCCCAAGGTCAACACTACTGCTGAATGAATGCATCATCGACAACCGGAACCACGACGATCACATGAACAAACAACGTGTGAACAGTATGTACAGTGTGAGCGGACGATGATGTTGTGGATGGACGAGTAGGGGATTGTGATTATTTTTGATTTGGTGTGTCAAAAAACGTCTGAATCTGACAGAACATGTGGCCAGGATAGGGAGAACGGGATATATAGCACTACTTTATTGTGTTTTAGTTTGATCAGTGTTCGGTTCTGACAAAAACATCATCATGGCTTCTGTCAAAGTTGCCGTTCGTGTTCGTCCGATCAACAAGAGGTAGGCCTATGTTTTTTATCAATATCAATATTCAATGGCGGTAGAATAGTTTTATTCGTTAAATGATGTTATCTTAATAAAACATTTCACAACAATGCATGGCGCTTTTGCCGTTTCGCGACCACCGCTATTTAATTTATTATGATCAAAATCATAGTCTCATATCGGTTAAAGAGTTCAAAGACAAATGGATTACTTCATCCGACTATCGTCATTTTTCCAAGATTAATTGTTATTATTTAATTAATATTAAAGTATTTTATGACCAAAAGAAAGGTTGACCAGTATTCTCTATATTGTTTTTCTTATTTATTCACGCAGTCAATAGTCATAATTCATATAATAAATTATAACTTAAGTACTATTTATTATGTTTTTGATAATGAATCCTATGGGGGCGGGGTGACCCTGAACTTTAAGGGACACTCGTTGTATGATATGTGCGCATGCGATAGGCCTATTGTGATTTGTTTTATCAGTGTTTTATTGTTTGCACCTACTTTTTATGCACATACATATGCAATGTCGTGAATGTTTTTGCATACTTTCGGTAGCATACCTTTGAATGAAATGTCTAATGAATGATCTGTGGAGTTCCTCTTGCTTCCAGTCGCGATTTCAAAATTCACACTCACAGTCATTCTGAAGGGGCCTGACTACTTTCCTGTTGCAGTGCCACGTACTCCCTAGGTCATTAATAATTTGTCCCCAACTATGAAATTTCAAAAGTATAATGCGACAAAGTATGCAATAAAATTCACGACTTTGCAAAATTATTTGCATCCCATGTGCGCATATTTTGCAAACAAATTCACGAATGCGCATACGATTATTGCGATTATTCGTGACAAATTTCACATCACATTGTATATGTACATGCACACACATTTGCAAATAATTTCCTGACATATACATGCGTATGCGCCATATGTATGCGCCACCAAAGTCCCATTACTCATTAGACATCTACTCCCAAGTTTACCTTAAATTTTTTTTTTTTAATAATTCAGTTCAATTTAATATAATCTTTTATTTCACATTGTCATGCTCAAATAGTATACCAGGAAGATTTAAACAGTTAGTTTTTAGCAGAAATATAGCAGGCTTACACTACAGTAAAGTATGCATGCATAAAGTTGACTGTAAACAATATGTAAAACCATTGTAAACAAAAAATCATTGGTCCTTGATTGAACATGCTGCTAGCATGCATCCATCTATGATGAAAAACTTCTTTGGTGGGATTGTACAAAGGCATTTTACAAGCTGTTTGCAAACTCATCCAATAGGGCCTATAGTAATATAATATGGCTGAAGGAATAGGCCTACATTTATATTTCCAAAAACCCTGTCTGATACTTCCCTAAATCTGGGATGACAAATTTTATAACATTTCTGGTCTTATTTTTTATGCCTGACCATGCTGACCCGTGAAAACATTTCTGTTTTAATGCCCTTTTCGAGAGCAAGTAAGCGGGGATCCCTTGCTTTATTTCAGCATGATTATAAAACTTTACAAACTGCACTTAATGTGAAAGGACAAATGTTTCCCCGTGAAATTTTCTCAAACACTGCTAAATTTTTTCAGAAGGTCCAGACCAAGGTAACATTTTTCGCTTGTGGAAGTTTTGACTGAGGTCCGCAAAATCATCGTGTGAAGGCGCCCGCCTCTGTTTATTGAACGATTGTCAACAAATAACCAATCAGTGCTTTGTAGCCATTGGGACCATGATTATTTTGTTTGTCATGTGAAAAGGCCTTTACTTTCAACAGATAAACAAGTCATGCTTGTTGATAGAATTGCTGAGGATAACTGATCCCAAAAGCTCCTTGAAATCTGGATTACTTAAAAAGGTGGAAATACCATGATTTCAACATACCTCCTACTTGTATGCTAAAAGTGTGATCCTAGTTTCGGACCTTTTTGTCAGCAATGATTCCACTTTGAACAGCTATTTTATACACTTAATGAAGTTGTTTTCAAGAGTGCATTCACCCTTGAAGTCCCAATTCCTCCTAATATCTGATTGCCAAAGTGAAGGATTAAGAAAGATTCAGGTCAGCAGGCACATGTAACCAATTGCATCACAGATTAGGCAGTCCACTGTTATCCAAGTCCAAACACCTTGGTGTGGAATTAACATGAGAAGAAGAGAATGGAAGGGTTTGGGCCTGCCTCTCTTGAGGCAAACCGCCCAGTCTGTAATTAATTTTATATTGGAGAAGATTTTCAAAGTTGGTTTAATTGTTTAATGAATTTTTTTTATACTTTTCTCAAACTTTTGTAATTTATCTACTCATTTTCATTATTTGGATTCTTTCAGGGAAATCAGCTTGGGTTCTACATGTATTATTTCAACGGAAGGTAGAAAGACAAGCATCACAAACCTAAAAGTAAGTTCATTGGCTTTTAAAAGGTGTGTAAGAACCCCCCCCATGATTCATGGATGGATTTAGATACAGTTTATATTGTGGCTCATGGTAAACCCTGATGGTAGATTTGTATAGTTTCACTGAAAGAAAAAAGTTACAAGACCCTCTGGAAAAAGTATTTATAGGTCCATATTGATTGACTACATGTACGTCTGTGATAAACAATTGAATGGACAGGCTTGTACACAGAGCCTCTGTGAAGGCCATGACCTCTGTTGCCCCTGACTTTTGTCTTGGTGCCCCTTCAAAAGTTGACAATTTTTTTAAAGACTTTAAGTCAAGATTTCCCAATGGAATTGCCATTTGCAAAATTAAAATGGCTTTTCCCTCTCAAAGAAATTCAAGGCCTGAACAGGGTATTGTTTTGTTAAAAAAAGAAAAATTTGGGCAGAGTGTACTGTCATGTACTTATGTATGAAATAAAGAAATTAATAAATAATTTTTTTTTCTCAAAGTCAAACCTTGCTTTCACCCAGGAAGAATACTATACTAGAATTTTAGATGATGGTTACCTGGTGGAAAAATTGTTTTTACATCTTAACATCACACAAAGTCAGTTTTACATTTTTGGGGGAAAAATCCCCCAAACAAAATCAAATTTCAAAGGACCACTCATCCGTGAACAAATAGTAAACAACAAGGTAATAAAATAGGACGATTGTGTGTGTACATGTATGAACTTGTAACCAAGCATAATTTCTAAACTGACACAAATGATGATTAATTGTGCATTAACCCAGAACCACATATTATTCAATGTAAGAGTTTTCTTTAAATCACGATGACACACACGTGTTGTCATACTTCAATAATAACGCAATGCAACCACAAGCAACATACATATTGTATGCATTGTGCAGTCGGATGTCACTTCCCTAATTTTAAATTTGATGATTTAAAACAACCACAAATAAACCTGTACAATTTAACATGATGTTTGGAGAGAGGAATGTGCTAAAATGAGACAAACAATTATTTATTTGAACAAAAAAGGTATCATCTAAGGTACTCCCTATTCAGGGATGTGATATCTCCGTTTTTAACCGGAAATCCGTTTTGCTGCTCTCAAAAAAAAGAAATATGCCCCCCCCCCCCAAAAAAACAAAAAATCATAATAATTATAATAATATTTTTTATTTTTTTTTAACTTAAGATCAAATTCATAAAAAAATGAATATGTAATCATATATAACGCCCCAGATTGCAGAGAGGGCTTTTAAAACCAAAGATACATGTTATTAGTGGGCTTCGTGCTCGCAAGTTTTCGAGCTCGCAAGCTTTCGAGCTCGCAAGCTTTGCGCTCAGAGTTCAGGTTTTTTTAAACATGTATGCAATTTTTTTATTGAGTCTGTTCTTTAGCCCTGCTACTGATACACCATTCAAAACCATTCAAAATTCACTAACGTTTACAACCCAATTGTTTTTGTACACACATGGCAGTACCATTTGACCTGTATTGATGATTTGCTGTGTCACCATTCACAACCATTCAAATGGTTTTGAGTGGTGGATACACTGCACTGTGGTATGCCCCCAAGGCTAAATGGTATGCCCCCAAGGCTAAATGGTTTTGAATGTTTTTTATTTGTATATTTTTTTTTTCGATTTTTGAAAAAAAAAAAAAAATAATAATTGTATTTTTAATCCACCCTTGACATATATATTTTAAGTTTTGATGTAAACTTACCTCATGCAACAAATAGATGTAAAGAAAGTTAGCGGTGATTTCAAACTGAAGAATTGGTGGCCTGTTTGAATTGGAAAAAAAATAATATTAATAAATACAAAATAAAAAGGCCCTCATCCTCCTCTTTTGGGAAAAAAGATCAACTGGTATTTTTTTTTATTTGGCCTAATACCAATACAATCAGTTAACCACAAGCAAAAATCACAACTTATAAGTATTCAGTGTAATTTATTATTTATTTATAATAAGCATTATTTAATGTACATTGCAGCTAAAACCTTTCCAAGATATAGAAGCATATCAATTTAAAAAAGATAGTTACATGTATATATATTTATTTTTAACAAATTGTTTAAATTTATTGCGAATGAATCTTGCCCGGTATTAACTAGAGGCCATGGCCTTGAATGCCCCTGTTCTTGGCCTTGGTGCCCTTTCAAAAGGTTCCTACCCTAGACTTAAAATATTTTGCAATGGCCTTGCCCTAATGAAATTCCAGTTAATAGACTAAATGTGATAGTTGCATCAGAATAAAGAACACAATTTTGGGTTTTTTTATCCAGCGTGATGGGCACTGTACATGTATACTCTGGGAGTCCTAGCAGAAACATGATTGTAGAGTTGTTTCTGCTGGACTTTTGAGTATTCATTTATTTATTTATTTATTTATTTATTTATTTAGATAGGATAACCGTATCAGTAATTACAACTGTCCCTGAGGGCCCTGTAGACAAACAGTAACAGTTAATAACACTGAGCAATAAGACAAATCAAAAGCACAAAACTGAGTGTAAAACAATTTTATTTTATAATGTTAATCAAAAAGTTACAAAAAAGTAAAACACATCACAAAAGCAGGTTGCATGATAACAAAACATGAACATAGTGTCCAGTATACAGTGCTTATCACACAACAGGCTGTTTTAGTATTCCCCCCCCCCCCCCCCCCCCGTACCTTGCCCTTTTTTTTTTTTTAAGTGGCAGGTCCCGTGACATCTGGTTTGTAAACCATTATTTCCCAGGCTGATTTGCCTGCCTGTTAGTTTGCTTTCCAGGGATTGTTATTTTTAACCCTAATGTTGATTTTTGGATAATCCTTTTCCATGTTACTGCCCACATGACATGGTATACTTGCAGGGAGGGTGAAAAAAAGAACAAGAGAAAGTGCTGCTCAAAAAAGGAGTGTTTCTAGATACATACACTTGATTTACCAGGCCCTTAGAAATATATACCAGGTACCCGCAATACCTGGGATTGTATTGTAACGCAAATAAAAAACCAAACATTTTTTTTCCTCTTTCACTTCAACAATTGAACCCATGCGAACTGTACATTATGGTGTGGCAAACACGGACTCCCAACACTGAGTAATATGTATCCCGCACAAAGTGCATTACATCTATAGGCTACATGTGTAGAACCAGTATTCTGTAGACGACTGGACCATCTGGACTTGGCGCTTACTGCCACTGGTGTCACAAAGATAGTGTTGGTGTTACATATCTTTTGTCTGATTCAAGTCTGGGTTATATTTTAGGAAAGCTCGTTAGTGAAATTGGAAACATGTCAATGGCGTCTCATACCCTATTATTTATGCTTCAGTGAGTGGATACAAATTAGTTTTTGATGGACGATTTTGAGCGGGGCGGGGTGGTTCTGTGTTACTGTAACATTTGTTTCCTTTGAGTTGATCATTATTTTGTTGAACGTTATTTTAGAAGTGTTTTATAGGAGAGTTTTAAAAAAAAACGAAAAACTAACAAACAAATAAACAAACAAACTCAGCTTTCGAACGTTTTGCAAAGTTTGAAAGATGAGTGATTTCAGTCATTGCAGACACATTTGCATAATCTGAAAAGGATTTTTGGTAAAGATTATTTTAAAAAATTAAAACAATCTCAAATTTTGAGACACAAACTGCAGCAAAATCTTTTTGAAAATGTAAAATTTTCTTTTTGTGTGAAGAGTTTTTAATTCATAAAATGCAACCTTTGTCCAGTGGTATTGTAAGAACAACAAGTGAGGTTGAGTTTATTTATTCTTCATTCTGAAAACTCTTTTCCATTCATTATGTTGACTGAATTTAATAATAGTCATGTGCCTTTGTATGCTTTGAAATCCCACAAGGTTGAATCAATGGCATTCATTGTGCACTGTGTACAGAGTGACAAGTTGTAGTCTCCAGTACAAGTAGTGTAGTTAAGACCCAGGTCAGTTCTGGCCAAGGCCCTCCTCCATATTAATACAGGAGACACTTTTGAAGAAAATACAAACAGTAGTGCATTGTTTGTTTCACAGGTGTTGGAGGCCACAGCTAATTGGCTTGACTCTCTCAGTTTATATTCTTCTGTTTTTTTGTGGTGTTATTCTGGTGGCTAGGCTTGAACCATATGCTTGAACTTTAGACTCCACCCAGCACAATTATTTTAGTGTTGTTATAATAAACAATGCTGTGTATTGTCAACTAATCACCACTGCATAGCAATCTTCATGGCAAGCAGGATACATTGTTTTGGCATAGCACATAGTGTAGCCTGACTACAAGCACCAATACTTTGAGTCACTGTTTGTTTTAAACAGTCAGGGTTTCTTTTTAGTGACTGGCCAGCAGGATCTGTTCCTTGCTCTATGGTTACATGTAGCTTGTCATTTCACTAGTCTGTTATTATTTTCTCTAGCATGACTAGTTATTATTCCAATTGAAATAAGGATGTTTTTCAACACTGAACTAGTCAGCCGAACCGGCCACCTTGAGAAAATTATGACTGGTCCTCATGTGTTTAACTGGCATTTAGCCAGCAGACCACAGGAGAACAGTGTTAAATTTTTCTGGTAATGAAATAATTATGAAAGCAGGGGATCGTCAATGCTAGCACAATGACATGGTGTCTAGGGGTGTTCATTACTGTGAATTTGCTTTCTAATCGAATGCGTTTATCAAGTTTTAAACTAAAAGTATCTATCTATCACTTTCAATTCACAGAACCATTGTTCCATTATGTAGTGAAACCCCAACGACATTGCTAAAGTATTTTTTGTTTTTTAGGAAAACGTTATCTTGGTTGAAATTTTTGTAGACTTTTTGAAATGGCCAGAAACTGCTTCAGATCAATCAAAGTCGTTCAATCAAAGTCAACTCAACACTGCCACAAAGAATGAACTATAAAGGTCAAGAGATCAGGCGATGGATTAGTGTGGATTTGAAGGTTGTGTTTAATTCTAATCTTTGTAATGCAAGGCTTATTCATGTAAAACTTGCTTCTGGTGTTGACTGTACCAGTGTCATTATTGTGAACCTGGGTGAAGATCTTGTGCCACATATAAACCTGTAATATCCATGGTAGACAGCAGACTGAATCAGCAAGGGGAATTCCTTGTATAGAGTTTTCAGTGACAATAGAAGCACTTCAAACTGGCTGAGTTGACTTTCCCAGTGTATTCCTCCCTCCATGGTTTAACCTTCTTGTCCTGTGTTATGTTAATCTCACTGCAAATACGCCTCTATTTTCTTTGTTATTTGTTCACTAGACAGTCTGGAGAACTCTTACAAGTGAGACTTCTTTACTTGCACAGAGATTCTGAGCACTGTGCAAAGGAATGGGCAGGAAAGACCAGAAATACTTGGATTTGAAGGGAAATTCACAGTTGATTAGACTTAGAGGACTTCAATTGTTTTCCCTTTGGTTTGACGCTGCAATTAATGTCCATTCTCTATGCTGAAACCAACTGAAGTTGTTCATGATTGTTTTTGACCTGCTGTTATAACTTAAATTGGTACAGCTAGTGAACATTATACATGTAGGATACTTTGTTCTCAGAAGGGCAAGGCGTTTTTCTTCTATGAAGGGAGAGTCTATATATTTTTGCTGAAACATTCCAAGGGGCCCCAAGGCAATGACAAGGGGGCATGGTGGCAATGGCCTCTTGATGCCTCTCAGTGATTTATCAGGCCTAAATGGTACAGTAGACCTTCATGCACATGTCAACAAAGTACATTGTCTCTGTGGGAGATACAACATTTCCAATGTAGCTGCAAGACCAAGAACTGGAGGGGAAATAAACAAAGTTCCTCATTGATAATGAACCAATGTCAGGAATATATATGAAGACTTGGTCATCTGCGTTTAGAATATTCAGAGAGTTTCCTTTTGATGTGAAAGCAGGAAGTGGCTCAGTAAACATAAACTTGTCTCTTATTTTGGACTTCCCTTCTTCAGTTACACACACATTGTTTTCCTGAAAAATATAACACTATAGTATAATATTGTAAAGGTACATCAAACAAATAGTAAGTTTATTTTGTTTAAACAAGAAACACCTGTTTTATTAAAGTTGCTGGTTGCTACATGTAGTATTTTTTTGGCAGATTTGACCCTCAAATTTAGATTTGAATTTTGAATAGCTGGTTTGGCCAAGTAAAAAAAGTAATGAGTTTCACGTCCAGACTTTTTCAAAAAAGGAGGAGGCAGCGCTTTACTAAATTTACTATTTTTCAATTTTTAGCTATTTTTTCCAAGATGTCCGCCATGCTAAATATGGCTCGCCAAGGTATATTTATTCGCAGATATTGTGCTATTTGAGTATACTGATGCAATTTATGACAAAACAAATGATTTGTAAGACCCTTCACTGCAGAATCACAGTACCATCACTTTCGACAACAGTTGCTGCCCCCTCTGAAAAGAACGCCAAGCTTGGTTTGTACTTGGTGCCAAGACACTGATGATATATTAAGTCAGGAGAATGACACTTTTAGCCCTCAACTAGCTAGGGACTGCACACCTAAGAATATTGAAATGAGAAAGTTGGGAATTCTTGAGGCAAAGCTGCTATTTTTGGCCAATCTAATTGGATTCAGGAGATTCAAAATATCAGAGATCCCTCTCAGTTTTATCCAAAAAATCTGAAAATCTGAATTTTTTCTTCTGAATAGTAAAGAGTAAATAAATAAAAGGAGGCAGTGGCCAAAAAGGAGGCGGGCGGGGACGAGAAACTCTTAACTTCTTTTACTTGGCCTTATGTAGAGTCGAGAAAGTTACAACAAGCTGTTATTGTTGCTGCACACAAAAAACAATCTGCAAATGAGTAGTGGGTAGTTAATTAAAACCTAAAAATTATCCTGATATTATCTTAGGTTCACCAGCCATGCACAAACAACTCTGCATGTTACCAGTGTCAAAACCAGGGGGGATCGATAAAGACGGGGTTGGAGAGTGGAGACCCCCCCCCAAAAAAAAAAATTAAAAAAATTGAAAAAAATGTGCAAATGAATGGTTTGATAGTAACATTGGAATTATAAATAGCTAATTTATGCCTTCATGTTCCATAGATTCCAGCCCATGCAGCGGATGGAGAGACGATGCTCGGAAGAGAGCGTGTGAAGACCTTCACCTACGATTACTCCTATTGGTCGGTTAACCCATCAGAGCCACAATTTGCATCTCAAGAAAGAGTGAGTCAGTTTGAGAAGTTACAACAATTGCAAAGGGTTTTGAGGCTTATGTAGTTACTAGCAAATACTTTAGCATTCAGCTTATTTGATTGGTGCAGAGATGCAACTTTTCCGATTTTAATCAGAAAACCAACTTTTCTGATTTTTACCCCCAAAATCCGATTTTCTTCAGGTTTTTTTGGCTTAAAATCTAATATGTATAAATCGGATCGAAAATATCAGATTTTTTCCCCGATTTATGCTTACAAATTTGCTGTGTTTAAATTCGAAAAATTTGGAAAGCGCCGTTAAAATATTAACACAGTCCCGTCTGGTATCGTCCGGTATCGCTAGCGCAGCTTAACTCTTCGACCAGTCGCAAGTACGCACTTTCTCTTGTAAAGGCACACGTTTAGCGTAGTTTATGGCTGGAGATGACCTACATGACCTACCACACATACATGAGAAACTTCCGAAGAGGTGAATGTCTTACTCACGTGCGTGCAGAATCCTTGCCTTCGATATTTACATAATTTTAACAAAATGCAACGATACTTAAGTCGTGAGGATAATCTCAAAGAAATCGAAAAGGATGTTAAAGACAAATTTCAGTGGCGCTGGTTGGAAGAAACTGATGAAAACAGAGATTTCATGTCAACATACATTCGAAAGATTAATTTATCAGGTAAGAATAAATTGACTTAACGTTAGGCCTAAATTGAATTTTTCGTGAATTATATAGAAAGCAATTGCATGAACTGTTAAGTCAGAATATCAATAAAAAGTCAAATTTAAATTATTTTGAGCCTATAAAGTATAATATACAAGGAAGAGTTTAGTGTTGTCATAATAAATTTAAGTTTTCTCAATTACCGTAGGCGTAGCTGTGTCTCACCGCGCCCCAGCCGGCCCCATTCCGGGTTGCTAGGCGCTGTTGGCGCTCTGGGCAACGGGCAACGGCACATGATTTTAGACCGGGCGGCCTGGCGTTATTTCGCTCAGCACCAGCAGAATTTTTGATTTGGATTATCGGATACAATATATGTATACTGCAAAGGAACTGCTGTGTTGCGAAAAATAAACCTGCTGGCCTGGTGTGAAACGCGGGAATTTGTATAGTAGTGGTGGCTACAAATCCGAACACACAATCGGCCCAAATCCCAAATCGGCTCTGTAATTTCTTGAATGTGGAAAGAAAAAGTGTTTCCTAATATATTTTGGAAGCCTGTTAAAACCTTGGGAATTCTGCGAGGTGGTTAAGTATGGAAGCGTATATGACCATCATTTTACTGCGTTACCGAGATAATTTATCATTGAAACACAGAATCATACACTAGTTATTACGGTTTTCAGAGTGAAATTTGTCAGAAACACAGAATTCAAAGATATCTTTAAAAAACATAAATCAATGATAACATATCTTGAAAATATGGAAATCGAAGATAAGGTATCTTAGAAGTATTGAAATCAATGACAGCATATCTTGGAAATACGGAACTCTAAGGTTACATATCTTGGAAGTACGGAATTCAATGATAACATACATGTACAACTGTACATGTATCTTGGAAATACGGAAATCGAAGATAACATATTTTGGAAAGGGGTGGAAATAATGGGTCCAGTATTGAAAACGCCCGAAATACTCCTTAATGCTATTGGATTTTAAGAGATCTGTACCTAGACATTACCTATTTATTATCATATACAGGCAAACTGACATCCCATGTTGGCTCAAGGGGGTATGGGGCGCTGTTTGACAATTAATTGTTTAGCGATTGACATGTTTCTACCATGGTTTGTAACAATTTGATGTAAACCAAAGAAATCGCTGTCAATTTTTTTGTGGTTTACATACCATGAATATACAATCAAAGCTTATAAATTATGGTTTAATATAAACCATGAAAATTGAATTCATCATAAAACATGGTTTATAAACCATGATTTGTAAACCATGAAAATTTAAGCACCTTAAAAATATGGTTTATAAACAATTTATTGACAAACGGCGCCCCATGGGGGGGGGGGGGGCTTCAAAATTTACAAGGCCTTTAATCAGTACAATTTCATGTATTTCCGTAAGTTTCCCAGAAATGTTATCATTGAATTCCGTATTTCCAGTATGTGTTATCATTGAATTCCGTATTTCCAAGATATGTTATCATTGTTTTCAATATTTCCAAATATACATTATCTTCGATTTCCATATTTCCAAGATATGTTATCATTGATTTCTGTATTTCTTAGATATGTTATCTTTGAATTCTGTGTTTCTGACAAATATAACTTTGAAAACCGTAATAACTAGTGTATGATTCTGTGTTTCAATGATAAATTATCTCGGTAACGCAGTAATAAGATGGTCATATACGCTTCCGTAGTTAAGTGTCCAAAACGTCAACACCTGGTTGCATCTCTGTTGGTGGCATGTTTATTAATTATGGTGTTTACAAAATTTAGAATTCTTGTTTTAGAGTACATTTACATGTACTCCATGATGAATTTCAAATTTCTTTTACAAAACTCTAAATTTACTTTTTGTGCAATTGATTGTTCAACCTTAAACAATCTTGTGTGACTTAGCAAATATATTTTAATTTTCTTGAAAACACAGACAGCATTGAAGACCAGTTACTGCACTTTATGGGACCCAACATATGAAATAACAAAACTATAAAAGTTTAAGCTAAGTCGGTAATTTGAGTCATGAGAAAATAGTGAAGAATAAAAAACCAACCTTATTATGTTTTCACTGTTTTGGAATATCCAGTTTTGGTCTTCTGAGATCAAAACTAATTGTTTTGCTCACTTCTCAAAAACTATAGCAGTTGAGGCAAAAATATTTCAAGAGAAGTTTAAAACAATAAGTGGTTGTGTGATAAAGGACTGAGCTGAAGGAAAGGTACTTATTTACACGGCCACAACCCTGCCAGTTGTAAATGGCCGTTGAATACCTCGGTGCCCACTCTTTTATTCCCTTTTTAAATTTCTTTTTTTCAGTTTCAGGTTTTATAGGCGCGCAAAAATCAAAACAAAACACTTTTTGGAAACTGCAATTTGTTCTTAATAATAATAATAATATGGCGTTCTTATAGAGCGCATTTCAGTTCTGAGAGATCTCTCAATGCACTTTACAAACAATTCAAATAAAAAAGAAAAGGAAGTATAATCAACAAATTAACTTTATTTACAGTTACAGTTCTTGGAGGTTTTCTAACTTATAGATACAGAGTTTGAACATTTGTGCTGGGAAAAAATGCAAACCTTAGTCCCTTACACAAGTCCATTACTGTACATTTTGATAATAGGGAGGTTTCGCATACGAACGGATACGGTTAATGCGACGGATACGTCATCATTATGACGTCATACGCTACTCGCTATCCGCTATACGTGCAGACGACACTGATATCCCGCTTGCTACACGTAAGTAAAAAACACGTAGGAAAACTCGAACTTCTAGTAATTCTCCTGTATTTGTTTCCAAATATGTATGAATAGTATCAAAATAAATGAATCACTGAACATTGTACGTGTCATTTTGTTGATTTCTAAAGACTTTGAAATACGGAAAAATGCACTGTTTCTTCGTCATTTTCCTCTAAAGCTATGAACATAAGCTCGTCTATGGAGGATGCCATGTTGAACAGCGCCACCAAGTGCTGTGCTGGAACAGCGAACAGTGCCACTAAAACGCTGGGATTGCAAAACAACAGAAAGGCTGCTAACGGTTACGGATAGCTAAACGTATGCGTATGCGTATCCGTTCGCGTGCGAAACCTCCCTAATAACAAGCTAGAACTGTATACTTCACATCAGTCAAAAAACAAGGATTTGGAGTGTACATTGGTACGAAAATACCAACCCTACAATAGAACTGAGCTTTTGAATTATCAGATGTATTGAATGTTTGAATTGGTTTGTGTGTACTTAGTGCAAATATAGTAGTAAAAAAGCTAATGGGTAGATAACAGTTGCAGTAGCATCAAAGTACGAAGGTTGTCCTGATAAAACTATGCTGTGTCTTCCATGTATAGCCTTAGCAAAACTCAAACATTATTGGATCTTCTATACGTAATAATTTAGATTTAATCACTGCAGATAACTATGTTTGCAACTTTGGCTGGGATAGAATTCTACCTCCATGGGTAGTTATGTAGGAACAGGTGTATTTAATGCTGGGTATAATGAATCATGACGTTTCAGTCACTCTGATTGGTGGATATATGTTCATAGCTAGTTCTTATTGGCCACTTGCTCTTTTATCCTGCATAATTATGATTATCATCCTTTTCTGGGACTGAAAGACTAAGGATGCCTCAAAATGAAAACTTTTTAAATGTAGATCGGAAGCCTGACGGAAACCTCTAAATGATTAAGGATGCTTGCTCTATGAACCAGATAGAAACACTGCTGTTCCTTTCTCTATGGGTAAACCCTTACTCTTCCATGACAGGTGTTCTGGGACATGCAATACTTAAGAATTCCAGAAAACAAAGGTTCAAAGCAACTATGGTAAAGTGTTCTTGCTCAAGGACCCAAGCATCGCAATGTGCCAGGCTGGGATTCGAACCCACATTGTGTGAAGACAGACCTTGATGCTTGGGCTTGGGACAAGACACAAAGTAGGAGTAGTCTTTAGCAGAAGGTTGAGGACTCTGATTACAAATATCAGACGCCCATCCAGATCAGGGCCCAATTTTATGGCTCTGCTTACCATAAGCAAAGAATCGGCGCTTACGAAAGCAGGGAATTCTGCGCTTACGTCAAGCGTATTTCACGGGTTAGCAGGGAATTTTTGCTTGTGCGCGTGCGTAGTCCACGTTACTAGGCATTCTACGCTTACACAGCTAGCGCAGAAATTCGGCGCTTGCTCGGTAAGCGGAGAATGGTGACCGCAAGCGCAGAATTCGGCGGTAAGCAGAGCCATGAAATTGGGCCCAGATGGCCTTGTAATAATTGCAATTTATCTGTAAATTGTTGTCTCCATGAGGTAGTTATCTATTTATAATCTTGGTTTATGTTTGAAGACATCACATTTGCAAACTTTACCATACATGTGGTAGGTGGGACTATGGGCAATTTTCTGTACAACTGTTTTCCAGTACATGCAGTATCAAAGGCCCAATACATTTTTGTATAAAATATTGCTTTAAGTACACCCTCTACATGTAAATAAGACAAACAGAACACAATACTTTTCTGGTGCTTTACAAATTTGTGTGCTTTAGCTATGCACCATAAAGTATGCTTCACATGCACCCATCCAGACATTGCATCCTTTTCTAAGCAACAACAATCTATCGAGTTGCCTTTATAAATCGTTGCTTAGATGGTTTCAGTACATTTTCTTTAGTTAAAGATAAATTACAGGATTACAAATTGAATGTTTATGAGTGCATTGTTGAGAATATTTTCATGATGTGAATGAAACATTTTATCTTTCAACTGATGAAAATATTCTCTCTGCTACACGAAAACATGAATATTTGTTTTACTGTAACACCCAAATACATAGATCTTTGTACAAGAATTGAGAATGAACCACCTCAGGTCAGAAAATTTACAAAGGCTATGGAGGCAATTGCCTCTGTTGCCTGTGGTCTTTGCCTTGGTGCCCCTTGAAATGTTCCAATAGAAATTTACAATTTTTTCAGTGCCCTTTACAAAGGAGAAAACGCCTTGTTGCCCTTGCTCTTTCAACAACAAAGCACTAGGCCTGCAAACTGTACAAGATCGTATTCAGACAGTCACTACAAGTACAAAACAAGGGTCTTGAATACTGACTGTGCTGTTAAGGCAGGGTGTGGTCTAGGGTGCAATAGTGAGCAAGGATTAAACAAAATTTACACAGAGAATACATACAATGTAGTACCAAATTGCACAGTTAATGATGTAGGCCATGTCATGGTTTGATTATTGAAAGCCATGTGACTTACACATTTATACCATCTCACCATCTTCCAACAAGATGGTAATAATTATTAGTTTTCAATCTTATTGTAAATCATCCAGAAAAACATTTCCATTTGAAATGTTGTCAAAGTCAAAAACATTACATTTGAAGATCCCAAAATGAATTCCATGACACTTGTTTCAATTGCAATGGTCGAAATGAGCACCCCTTATTTTATAATGCATAAAATCCCTGACAAAGCTTAAAACCAAACAGTTTTTCTTGCTAAAACAAGAATATTGAAGATTACTCGATTTGATGAAACTTCCATTTATTGGTTGGTTGGATGGTGTGTTTATTGAAAACTAGAAGAAGAGAAAATGGAATGACTTTAAATAATCTTTCAAAAACTAACAATGTTCACCTATTGCCTCTAAATTCTCTACGATCGAATCACAGTGGCAGACATTTCTACATCCGGGATGAGATGTAATTACAGGCATGTCTTCTAAATACATCCCTCTGTCATGTCTGAGATTGTTGTAATTAGTTACCGACGTGTGTAATTGATCAACCTGGAATGTGGCATAGAATGTGTTAACGAGTGCATTCGAAGGATAATTTATTCATACCTTTGTGCTACACTATATCAGTCTGATACATTCATCAGAACATGAATGCGTACATAAAATAATAAATTAGTTAAAACCAACAGTCGGTGCAATCTCCTGCCTACATGTAATTTGCTCTTTTGTTACACAAAATACTACAGGAGACGTAGGAGACTAGGATTCCGGCTTGGGCTTCGCTAGTAAGCCGGAGCCCAGACCAAAGACGTTGATCCGAAAAAGGCTCTAGTCCACAGTACACAAGCCATGGACTTTCAATACCAGCTGTACAAAATAGAAATTAAGCATATTGTGACAATGTATCACAATTGCCTTTTAAATCAAATTGAATTATTCAGTTAGCACAATTTCAGTGAAGTTTTCATTCATTACACTCGTTTCTTGAAACGCTTGATTAAATTGAGTGAGTTTTTCCACCAAAATATAGATTTTAAAAGGAAACATCTGCTCATTTCAGAGGAATGCGAAATGATTGAGAATTAAGAGCAATGTATAAAACAAATGTTGTGATAATGTACACATCAACATTGTGGAAAGATCGTTTTTTCAATCTCCCAGAGATACATCATAGGACATAGGCCTACAAGAAAAGGGGTTTGCCCTGGTGTTTTCTGGCATATGTGGCTGCACTCGCACCTCCTAATAAAAACCCTACAAGGTGCTGTATAAATGGGGCTCATAAATTAAAAAAATTACATAGATTCTGTCCTTAAAAACAATCAATAAGTGCTTTGAGATGCCCATAGATTAATCGTTTTTATAAGAACATTGTTGTTTTTACTAGTATAATGTAAGTAATTTAAGTAAAACACTAGATTGCGAAAAACGTCTACCATTTCAGGTACATAGCATTGCTTTTGGACACTGTTTGCTTTCCAAGTAATGCAGTGGAAAAAGTCCCAGGTAGAAATAAAATTAATGAGTTCTTCAATATCTGAATAACGGTAGGGAATTTTGTCAACATAATGTCGCAGTACAATGAGTACCTTGTTGAAGAGTTGGCTTGAATTATTTCTACTCTGTTGGTAATGTTGATAATTGCATACGTACAATTTTACATGTAATGCAGAGACACGCAGCAAATCAACATGGAAAGTAGCTATTCAGGAAGAAGTAGTTCCTGAAAGTAGTGTCTGCGTACTAATCTGAAAAAGTTGAAATTAAAAAAGCCTTTGAAAGAAGTTTGGTTAGCCCAATATTTTGACTGTTTTTTTAAGTGTTTTTTTAAAAACATGTTAAATATGGGTTACAGCACATCATGCGACCCTAAAATTATCTTTGTGGAAGTTTGAATTATGACCAAAAGAAAGTTTGGTAAGTCAGCTTGAGCTGTGTATGCTTTTACTGTGCACAGTCATTGGTTCCAGAACTTTTATTTGCACATTGAAAATAACAAAGTAGTAATTTACAGCTTAAAATGCAGCACTACATGTACGTTAAATACTTATGGCACTGCTATGATTGATACAATATTCATAGCAGTATAGTTTACATCCTTCACTTTTGTATATATAACGGTATTCAGAATGTGTATCATTCTCCCAAGGAAAGCACGTGACATACATGTACCCAAATCAGGCACTTGCTGCCAAAACTCAAAATTTGCTTGTGCTATTCTATTCAAATAACACCTAATTAGGACCTAGATTGTAAGTATTGCTTAACATAGAATGTCTTATTAGACATCACAGCACGTTGATATTAAGACTGATGTTCGGCTGTCTTCACTTTTAATGCCATTTTGCTATTTCCAAGAAGTGCCTGATTTTGGCAGTGGGCGTTACATATTTCTGACTTTTTTTTGTTTTCATCTCAACAGGTTTTCAATGATCTTGGTGAAGATGTACTCAAGTCGGCCTTTGAGGGTTACAATGCGTGTATCTTTGCTTATGGCCAGACGGGATCAGGCAAATCCTACACAATGATGGGGGCACAGGTAAGGCTAGGATTCTGAAGTAAAATGTGAACCCTCGAGGTTGAGGAAAATGTCTGAGATGGGTCATAGTCAGATGCCTTTTAGCCACACAGCCTCTTTGGCAAATGCTAAATGTGATAGTCAAAGGGATTGTTGGAGGTAATGGGGGGATGAACGCTGAGGGATGGAGGAAGGATGTCATATGAGCCCTGGGGTTTAGGTTAGGGTCTTATACAAACATGAATACTAGCTCTTCGGATCACTATTATTTTGAGAGGTTAGAGGCGTTTACGGAGCCTATGGAAGTAGATCACCAATAGTTGTGTCTATCCGGCCAAATGTAAAAAAAAAAAAAGGCGTGACATGCACATAAATACTAGTAATAACTTCCATCGGCTCTTCAGTTTTTTCGCTCTGCCCCGAGTCGTCGCCTTCAACTTCCATAGGCTCATCAGGTGTGTCACATTGCACCGAGCTGTCGCTTTCTGGGGTAGGAGCTTCCTCATCAACGAGCCGCAATAATGTGTAAGAAATTGATGAGTATTCTCAGCTCGCTTATTTGGGGTAATCGGGGAAATGCCTGAAGAAGAAAAAACCTTACATTTTAACACTTACATGTAGTCACACAAAATAACAGATTAATTATATTGTTAAATTGTAAAGACGATCTCTCAGGCTGTTGATAATAACCACACAAAGGTTTAAAAATGTGTCGAAACTGAAATGCAATGTACGAAACACTTTAGAGAAAAAAGAAAAGACCCGAACTGCAACCCTTTCTCCCACAAAAATTGAACTTGATAAAATAGAATTAGCTGTTGCAAACTGCTTACCAACCAAAAGGACCTGTGGTATAAATGCAAAAAATAAGTTAGTGGCCTGACGTTTCGACCCGAGCAGAGTCTTTCTCAAAGGCTAAATGACTACACAGCACACATACAAGCAGACAAGAGTTGCAAGAGTAGTCAAGTGGAAATACATGAATAGAGAGAGTGGAGGGAGAAAAGCAGAAAGCATTCAGAGAAGGCAGGGGGTAAGCAGGGATTATGAAGACAAAGGGGGGGGGGGGGGGGGGGGTTATGAAGGGAGGGGGATAGCTAGACCACAAGAAGTTGGGAACACAAAGGACAAAATGGAAGGTTAGAAGAGAGGTAAATAATTAGTTAATACAATGTAGGGCAGACAAATAAAGTGGATATCTGTGTGGGAAAAGGAGAAGGCAAAGACAAAAGGTCATTTCCTTCTTGGATATTCAAACCATGGGGCTGAGTGGTCTTAATGCGCCTTATCCAAAGTTTTTCCCTACTCAGACGGACAGTCTCTCTGCAGTTACCTAGTGCCTCAATGCCCTGTAAATTCATGTCAGAAATGGAGTGGTTAGGAAGGTTGAAGTGGTGTCCTACAGGTGTATCCAGCTTTTGGACACCACTTCAACCTTCCTATCCATTTTGTCCTTTGTGTTCCCAACTTCTTGTGGTCTAGCTATCCCCCTCCCTTCATAACCCCCCCCCCCCCTTTGTCTTCATAATCCCTGCTTACCCCCTGCCTTCTCTGAATGCTTTCTGCTTTTCTCCCTCCACTCTCTCCTTTTCTCCCTCCACTCTCTCTATTCATGTATTTCCACTTGACTACTCTTGCAACTCTTGTCTGCTTGTATGTGTGCTGTGTAGTCATTTAGCCTTCGAGAAAGACTCTGCTAGGGTCGAAACATCGGGCCACTAACTTATTTTTTGCAAAAATTGAACTTGTGCTAAAAAAAACCAAAAGTACATGTCATGCCATGTCATGTCATGTGACGCCCAATGCCAAAATCAGGCACTTCATGTCACACAGTTTTAGAATGTAAACAGCTGAAAAACAAATCAAAAATCATGTGATTTTTCTTAGCAGAGCGTATTATTTATTATATTTACATGGTTCTGTGAACCAGCCTGACTTGATTGAATCTCACCCCCCCCCCCCCCCCCCAAAATTAACAACCCCTGACTTTGTTGATATCGAGTATATTACCAGCTGGACTAAATTGACATAATTATATGCTTGTGGGTACGAAACTTCTGCGACAAAAATCTCTTTTTATAGGTATGCTATGAGTCTATGGCAATCACTGGGTTTTCGTAACTGCTTTCACAGACCTTTATCCCAGACAGTGGTTGTGGTTTTTCCTGTAATGGTTGTTAAAAAGTGTTAAATAGATCACAGAAACCTTGGACTATCCAATAGGTCTGTAGTCATTGATTTACCATATTTATTTTTAGACTAATAACGGGGTTTCTTTGTGTAGGATTAGGAATACTGTACATTAGAATAACCCAATAATTGAATGCACAGCTCATCAAAAACAGTGCTAATACCAATAGTATTGTTAATGTATATTGTGTTTTAATTTTTGGATGAGAAACACAATAAAAGATACCTCTTTTCATCCATCACATTAGCAGTTTTTTCTATGGTTGTACATTTGTTTAAGTACCTGAAACCACCCAAGAGAGATTCAACATGTACATAGACGAACAGTTTATACTGACAATATTTGAGTAGATCAGTGTTATTAATATTTTTAAAACCCTCAAATTTCAATAGATGAAAATATTAGGGTACTTTCTCAACCATTAATGATGGAAATTTTGAGGATGATTTTAAAAAGAAATAAATAGAAATAAACTCAAATTATTTTCAACATAAGTCTGCGTGTACATTCACATGTTAGAACAGTTTTTTGGTGATCACAGGTACAGTACTCAAGAAAAATGATAACCATTGAAAAAACTGCTAACTCACAGATGCAAAATGGTCCCCATCAATGTGATTCATATTTCATTATAATTTCATGTTTTCTTTTTCTTTTTTAAAGGATTCCCCAGGACTAATACCAAGGATTTGTGAAGTAAGTAAACATAACAAGAACCGTTATTATTATCTCCACAGAAAATGCAACCTTTTAAAAATGTTTTCTAATGTGATTGTAAAGTTCATTTCTGGGTTTCTTTTACTACATTTAATAGTGTGTCAAGGTCATACCTTAAACTCACCCACATGAGCGTACAATTAGGTTACATTTCTTTCCATCGGTTTCATGCACACACCAAGGAATCTTATCAATAAGCACTTTCCCGGTAATACGCGCCATCTTTTGCAAGGGGCAGATTTGTTTATTACGAACACTCTTCGAGCACGTTCTTTCTTGGTTACTGCGGGGAAGGTGTGGAATAGTTTTCCCTACCACATCAGGACTGCAAATACAACATCTTCTTTCAAAACTGTTCTCAAAACCCACCTCTTTGCAGTTAAAAAATGACCAGCGACTCTCTACAAACTTTTTCTGTTCCTTTCTTTTGAACTGTTTATTTTGTATCATGAGCGAGCGCCATGAGCGCCTTTTTTTGTGGCGGATACCGGCGCTATATAAGACTCCATTATTATCTTCGCCGTCTGTGACTTGGCACTCGAACCTCATGCATGCTTTAAGAAAGGTGCGTTGAGGGGGAGCGCTGAGTCGCAGACGGCAGCGAGTGTTCGAAGAAAACCAAATCTGCCCCTTGAACAAGATGGTGCATATTACTGATGATACATTTATTTTTGTAGTACACAAATGCAAAATAAAAAGATAGCAGATTGGGCAGCTTATGTGTAGATGGCTAGCTGCAACACTGTGTCTTGGTATGGGTGTTGTTTGACTGAAAGATGAATACCTGTGAAGCAGTAAATACCTTATTTTAGTTTGAATCACTTTTGGCCGCCCCTTCGCCACCATCTTGTTTCTTAAGAGATCTAAAAACCATATGCTGCAGTGTATTCAAAGTTGTGTTTGCTTTGACCCCTCACATTTGCAGAGGCACTGCACTGCTAGAATACCTCCTTTGAATTGTTTAAAATAATAATGTTTATATATTTGTATACACAAATTTAAGCGCCAAGGAAGAAATTAGAATATCATTACTGGATAAAGGATTCAGGAAAAAAAAAAATGTTAAAAGACACAAGACAAACTCTTTAGTATCTTATCCTTTTAGGGTACAAGATGCATTGCTAAGTCAAAATAAAATCCTGGATATAATCTCATAAAGCTGTCTACTGGTAAGAAAATGTGTGCGCTTACTTCTGACCCCTTGCACAACTCGCTGCGCACCTACTCGCACCTTTCCTGTCCTCCATTTTGGGAGTCAAAATGTACACAAAGGAATTGACTCCCAAAATGGTGGAAATGGCAGATGCGCGTTATGCAAAGTTGCAATCTGTGTTGTGCTAGGGGTAAATAACAGAAACATGTGCATTATCAACAAAAGCGTATTTCATAATAAACAATCAAGAAGTGGATTTTCCTTGTTGTGCCACTTGTCGTTATCGAGCCTTTTGCTTTGCTTATGGTAAGTGGAGTTTCTGAACAGAAACTGTGCTATCAAGGCCTGCTCCATAAGCAGAAAGCACAAAGCGTCTGCTTACTTGTTTTTGATGAAATCGACCAAGAGAACATGATCCAATTTTCTGTTGCTTATTCTTTAATGCATATCTAGCTTTTTTGTTTGTATTATGGCAAAATTACACATTGTGAGATTGTGTATGAAATGTATTATAAATTTTGAAGATTTGAAATTGAGGGATAAGCTTCAATGTTATTGGCCAAAGAATTGTTGTCCCATTTATAATTTTATTTTATTTAATTTTTTTCCCTTCAGGGACTCTTTAGTAGGATCAAGAAAGATGATGATTATGGTGCTTCCTTCAGAACTGAAGTCAGGTAAATAAATGTACATGAATAATAAACAACGCTGATTTTACATTTGGACAATTTGGAAATTGAGGAAGTATGCAATAAAAGAGTCTTTATTCACAAAACATTAAGATTCATCTTTTAAAGATGATTGATTTAGGTTTGTGGCTATTTCACCATTTACCCCAAAAAACAATCTCTTTATGAGTTGCGGTGGTTCTGAAAAGAACTGGTGGTGTAACAATCTGTCATTTGGATCAGTATGTTCTGAAAAGAACTGGTGGTGTAACAATCTGTCATTTGGATCAGTATGCTCTGATCGTCTTCAGGAGAAATGTTGACTCTGATGCTGCTACTGTAAGTACATCGGGGACCACCAAAATAACTGGGAAGTTGCAGGACGCTCCCATCCAGGCATAACATCCCAGTAGAATTCAAAAGGGTATCAGGCTCTACAAGACATTGGCTTCCAGAATAGTGACAGTTGGCTCCCCCTCTTCTGTAGGGTGTCATGGCCGAGTGGTTTAGAGCATCGGATTCAAGTTCTGGTGGTTTAGTCATTGGGGTGAGGGTTCGAGTCCCGGTCATGACGCTTGTGTCCTTGAGCAAGACACTTCGCTATAATTGCTTCTCTTCACCCAGGGGTATAAAACATCCAGTTCTTACGTCACCAGTTATATTCAGAACCTCCACAAGTAAGAGAGATTGTTTTGCAAAAGTTACTGGATTGTATCAGATCCCCACCGTGCAAAGTTTCATATCCTACTATTTTCTTAAGATAAGTTCTTAGTATTGCCATTTTTAGTGATTTTCATTTGTGGCATCACATTTAGCTGAGCATTTAAGACTGGTAAACTTCTTAATAAGAGCAATCTTGCTGTAATACATGTAGCAAGTGATTGAGCCATGTTACATGTGCAATCAAATTATTGCCACAAATTTCTGCACCTTGTTCATATCATGTTAAAAAGAGGAACGCCAATGGTTTACTATTTATTTCCCCTCCAGCTATCTTGAGATTTATTGTGAAAGAGTACGAGACCTACTGCGTCCGAGCACACAGCATACACTAAGAGTAAGGGAACATCCAAGAGATGGACCATACGTGGAAGGTCAGTTTTGCATTCAGGAATATTTCCGTTAAGAAATGCCAAATTATTTGTCCTGAACAAAATGTGCTAAAGGAAGCAGGGATCAGACAATTCAGAATTTACCCTGAAATGTTTAGTGGCTAGCCAGCAGGACCAGTTAGCTTGTCATTTCACTGGTCCCCCAGCTTTTTCACTAGTCAATACTTCAAATGAAATAAGGACGTTTTTCAGCACTTATAAATGCCCAATAAGGTTTGCTTTTATTAATCCTGGCCATCTTCAGAAAGAATTGTTTGTTTTGTCATGTTTCTTTCTTGCCTTTACGATTAATGTTAGCCCGTGTTCAATTGCTGCTTTATTATTTTGTTACTTGGACTTTCAATTTTTGCTCTCTACACCCATACCCGTTCTCTTCTCTCCCATCCCCGGCCCCTCACTCCTGCTTTTTAAATCCATTCATTAATTTCAGTCTGTACATTTTTAAACTAGACATCCCGTTACCTATCCTATGTTGAATTATCCGTTCACTCTCATGTACATGTATGTCTGTATGATTTTTGCATATTTTGGCCGAATAAATAATAATAATAATAATAATAACTGATTCCGATCTTTTCATTGCAGATTTATCCAAACATCTTGTATCTGACTACCAGGATGTCAAAACCCTCATGGACAGGGGAAACATTCAAAGGTACTACATGTCATTTAAGCATTGTTTCCATTAGCCTTTTTTTAGATACGGTGGACACTATAGGATTACACTGTGTGGTTTGGGTGTATACAGACAAATTTACCCAAACCTAATGTAGTGTCAAAGTATTGTGTTTGATATCTCAAAATGGCTGATGGGGTTGTTATAGTAATCTGGTGTATGCCATTTTTGAACAAAAAAAGTAAAACCTTGGAAATTACAAGTTGGAGAGATATGTGTGGGTTTTGGATAAATTGCAGTACACGGTGTGGGAATACTGATTTTTGTCAAATATGCTTCTTACAGTAATTGTTTGGTCTCCTCAAACCCTATTTCCGTCTTACGCTGTTTCCGAATTGGAAGCTACGGCTATGGCTGTTGCTAAGGATGTTGCTGAGAAGGTCCTATTCTTAAAGGCATGATGACGCAGCAATCCAGTCGCAGCTGTAGCCGCCAATTTGGACACAGCCTTACATTTTTTTTTTCTTTCTTAAGATGGCCTCGAGGTTTCACCGGGCTGCACCTACAATTTTTTTTATCTCGGCTACTGTCTCACTATTTTTTCAAACAAATTTTTACAAATCTTTTCCCTCCTAAACCAATTTTGATGTCTCCATTTTGTAATTGTGTTATTTTTTCAACTTTTTAAAATTAGCATTTTCTGTATGTTTTCCTGTAATTCAACCCTTGGTCGCCATGGGAAATTTGTTTTTAAAGAATAAACCATTATTGAATGAATGAATGAACATGTAGTTTGGAAGTTAAAAATACTGTTAATTGCCTAGAGTGACATGTCCTTAGAAAAACAAATCCTAATAGTGTGTTAATATCAAAATTGAAATTGAATTTTTCTCTTTTTGGTCTTTGAAATAACTTAATAAACTGCCTATATGTGACACAGCCCTTAATGTTGAATGGTGTTTTAAGGTACTATACTTTCATTGGTCTATTGTCCCTTTATAATACAGGACGACTGCATCCACCATGATGAATGACACTAGTAGCAGGTCACACGCAATCTTTACCATCACCTTCACTCAGGTAAGCTCAAAGTATTGATGAAACATTGTAGAGAATTGTTCACAATTTAGATGAGCACTCGTTCAAAGGTTATTGTGACACAGAAAATAGACCATTACCGTATGGCCGAACATCAGGGAGTTTGGTATGTGATTGACTACCAAACGAGGGGCCAATTTCATGGCTCTCCTTTCGTAAGCAAAGAATTTTGGAGGTGGGAATTTCGTGCTTAAATTGAGCACAGATTTCACAGGCTAGCAGGGATTTTTGTTAAAGCGCGTATGTACTCCATGTTACTGGGCATTCTTCACTTACACAGCTAGCGCAGAAATCTGTTGCTTGCCCTGTAAGTTTGGCAGAAAGGCAGAACCATGAAATTGGCCCTGTTAAGCAGTATGTAATAACTATACAGCACCAACAATTATCATAAACTGCATGCTTATTAATGAAACCAAACAAAAACGTCTTCGCTTAAACACAATTTTTTCCACAGATAATGAGCAATTTGAGAAGCCCTTAGATTAAGCGCTGTAAAAGTTTTGTAGTATTGTGCGCAGTAGTAAAATGTACAAGTGCATATGTGTAGAGTAGCATCCCAATGATGGGTTTGTAATTCATTCGTTTATATTCATTTCATTTTATCAGGCCAAATTTAATGAAGATATGCCAATTGAGACAGTGAGTAAGATCAATCTTGTGGATCTTGCTGGAAGGTACGTTAGATCTTCAATTCATTTTGCCCTCCAGGCTCTCCATAGATTATTTCTACTCACTAGTTGAGTTAATTTTAAATAGGGTTGTTAGTACAGTACAAATAAATATTTAGACTCGTAAAATAGTAAGTACATGTAGTCCTAATATCATTTAATTCGCCAACCTGATGATTCGATGGTGTTTACTGCAAACTTTACAAGATCACTTTCCTACCAAGTTTCAAATATTGCTTCAGTCAAACAAATTTCTATGCACTTTATAATTTTATCCCTGCCAATTTCTTATTCAATATTATCCACATGATGTTGATAACTATGCAGCCTGCAATATGATATCATGTAGTGAATGTATATACTCATCAGTACACAGTCAACACTCTTACTCTCTGACCATTCAACATCATCCACCCTGGTTATTGAATGATAGATGCACTTTGTCCAGTCTTCAATCATGTGGTGAATGGTACACTCATGTACACAGTTCTGTTAACAATTGTCCCACCATTCATCACCAGTGTCGTTGATTGGTTCTAAATGATTTGTCAACTCGCCACAAAATGTTATGGAGAATAAGAGGGTTTTGATCCCTTGCATGACGGGGAACGAACCTCAACACAAATTGTGCGTCTACCTTTTCCACCATTTTGGGAGTCAATTCCTTGCCGTACATTTTGGCTCCCAAAATGGCGGACAGGATAGGCGCGTTTAAGTGAGCTGGTCGTTGTAGAAATGGGTCAATATGCATTATTGTATCTTAAACTCAATGATCAATAAGTAATATTTGAAGAACTAATATCAAAAATTAAAGTTACACCCCACTGAAATCAAGAAAGTGCTTGACCAATCATCAGAAACTGAATGAGAAATCTTTCCTCTTTTTGTTGACATTGACAGTGAGAGAGCCGATGCCACAGGGGCTACAGGGGACCGGTTAAAAGAAGGAGCAAACATCAACAAATCACTGGTTACCCTTGGCAATGTCATCTCAGCATTAGGTAAGAACCCTTGATTGTGAACGGACTACCCATCGAGGGAACTCTACAAAACCTTGACTTTATGCTAAGCTTGCAACAGCCAAGCCCTCTACTCCCACAAACTTGACTGACATTATAAAGGTCAATTCACACACAAAAGGTATGGTGTGCAGTGGGGGTTCTTACCATCCACATACTCAGGTGTGCAACTTGAAGATTTCCTCTTTTTTCTATTAAGAAAAAGAGCTATAGAAAAAGAAACAAAAAACACTACAAGGTGTTCTGTGCTGCCATTTTCTCTTTTTTTCGCATCTGCACATCGCACTTTATGTGCTCATCATCAGGCATGTAACTTTTCAGCTATATTTTTTATTTTCTCATTAATTTCAATGTCATAGAAAAATTTAAAAAACACTGTACAGAATTTTATATTCCAGGCAGTTTACTCTCTTTTGCAATACAAATTCAAAGTTGCATGTCTGACACATACAACAGATCAAAACACTGTTTTTCCCTAAACTGGTGCAGTAGCAAAGACATCATTTGCAGTCAGTTTAAAGCATAGAATGTTTAAAGGTATTATACAGGATTGGCAGAGCTGACAAAATAATCACAGACAGTGTTCATGTTTTGTGTAATCAACCACATACATGAAATAACAAACCTGTGAAAATTTGAGCTCAATTGGTCATCGAGGTCACGAGAAAATAGTGAAAAGAGACCTTATGTGTTTTCTGTTTTTCAAACATCGAGTTTATTATCGCGCGCGATAAAAACTATTGTTTTACTCATTTCTCAGAAACGATAGCATTTTAGGCAAAAATATTTTAAGGAACCCTTTCTACCATTACTTACTTTAAATCATGTAAGTTATGTGTGAATCTGTGAACATTTGTGTTTTTCGATCTTACCAATAGTGTACAGGGCCTTTAAAGCACGTAATGAAATGTTGTTCTTTCAGCTGATATGTCCTCCATGGTAGGAAGTCCCATGACGACAGCCAGCAAGCGCAAGTCCATTGTCTTCATACCATACAGGGACTCGGTGTTAACATGGCTCCTCAAAGACAGTCTTGGTGGGAACTCAAAGACCATCATGGTTGCTAGTAAGTATTGGGATAGTTATTCTAAGCAAGATTTTTTTTGTGCATAGCAAGTTTTTTGTGCTTACGTTGGGCCCTCTGCTTGACTTAAAGGAGTTCTTTTTCCCTTCCTTCCCCTCAGCCATTTCTCCTGCTGATGTGAACTATGGAGAGACTCTAAGCACCTTGAGATACGCTAACAGAGCAAAGAATATCATCAACAAGCCAACTATTAATGAGGTAACTCTGTCGTTTCCTTGAAAATATATTTTCTTTTAGAAGTAAAGGGGGTAGGGGTACATATAGGTAAGGTACAACAACCAGCAACAGCATGATATTAACAAATCACTTTATCTAACAGTTTGGTGAACAATGAGATAACCCTACACCAATGTATGGTAAGCACTATGTACTAGGTTCTTCCGAGTCCTGTGGGGAAAAAAAAACCACAGGCAGCTTTGGTGTGATTCCAATACCCTTTGATCTTTATAATTTTGCCGTATAAGCGTGTCATATTGTATAGATACTCTTTGCCCACAGCTGACTTTGGGGGGCATGTACAGCAGACACAGCCAATAAAACTGAGGACAGCATTCTCTGTGTTCTATTTCTGTAGACCATTATCATGCTGCCACCATCTTGGTCATGTTCCTTGTATCCAATAACAGTAATTAATGCTAACATTCATCGTACAAAGAGGAGCCCGACTATTTCTCCTTCCAGCCTCGGTTTGGTTACACATTGATTTGAATGGGAGAAAATCAAGATGGCCGCACCATGATAAAGGTCTATCGGCCCCACCAAGAGTCTAAACGTTTGGATGTACTGGATTATCTCATTCTGTAATACTTTGATGGATTCAGGTTAGGTCATGGCTAGAACACCTAGGGAGGGTTGGGGTATGATGTTAGTCTTGCATAGGGGTGATGAACAACCGATTTTAGTCTGGAAGGTTAACAAAATATATATCCTCCCCTGTCCGGTTTTCGATGTACTATGCCTTTTTCTTTGAATTGAAAAAAAAAAAAATTATTCCATAATCAACTGATGCCCTAATTACCTTCCTTTGTTTATAAGAAGTATGCAAACATATATTAAAACGTGATGGACATTCAAACTTTCACACCACGCACCGATCTTCGATGACTTCAATAGCGTCCCATTTGTTTTGAGTTTGACCTGTTTTCGATGCAAACAAGAAAGTATGGTGTCCGGGTGAAGCCATACGTGGAAGAAACATCTGCAGTGACTACAAGTGTTCTGTGAGACTTTGTGTATGACTCTATAGCCAGCAGTTGTCTTCATTTTATTCAACATATTTTTTATTTAATTTTAAAAATTACCATGGTAATTTGCAAAAACTTTTTTAAAAAAATAAAAAAATTATTCTTGGCTGATTTTTTTTATAGTTTTGTGTCTTTTTATGTTTCTTAACATATACAATAAAGCACATAAATAAACAGTGATAATTGAATCACCAAGCCAATGTTTAAATTTTAATATTAACAATAATAATGATAATGAGGGTTACACAAATTTTTCTCCAAACTATAAGAAAATGATATAAGGCACATGGCTTCTTTAAGCCTCTGTATTTTTTTCCCCAGAATGCTCAGCAGAATGTTCAGTCACAAGATTTTATCATCGTGAATTGTGAATTGAAAAAGTGTTTGATGAAACTTTTTCGGTGGGCAAATTTTTTTTTATGGCCCTGACAGTATGACATATTTTTGTACCTTGTAGAAATGCCTAAAATACCACAACTTTTTGCATTTACAAGTGCAACTAACCAGTGGAGCCTTACATGTTTCTAAGTTTTGGTCAAAGGAGAGGAGACTCTTTGCTTGTCAAGTCAAACCACAAAAATTGTATCTAGGGACTGTTTACATCGTGCGCAGAGAGGTAAAAGATTTGCCTCGATTTCAGGGACGCCCTGAATACAGGGCGTCCTACGATATATAATAGATTTTAGTCTTGCTGGGCTTCATTGCAAGTTACAATCCTGAAGCATTTATTATAAGACACTTTTGAAAATGGTATTTCCGAGAAAGTCTCGCACAAATTCAACATTTTAAAAACTACTTTGGTCCCACGAAAATTGCTTCAGCGAGTGAAGGAAATAAACTCACGCACTTAAGCGGGTCCCAATGTTCGAATACGTGCAAGACTTGTACAGTCTATTAACCCTCCTACTGTTCGCAACATTTTCAAGTGAGTTGACCAACCATTTGAAACCATTCAACTGCCAAAGTTGTGTATGGTGGCACAACTGTGCACAGAACTAACTGTGTACTGTGTACATGCATTCCCTCATGGTATCATATTGCAAGGCTGGCATAGCTTATCTATCATTCAAAACCGTATTGAATGGTCAGACAGCAAGAGGGTTAAGGATGCTCACTCACGTTTTTTTCTTAATATTTTGTTTCAGGATCCAAACGTCAGGCTGATCAGACAGCTGAGAGCTGAGATTGCCAGATTAAAGGCTTGCCTGACTGGAATGGTAAGAAGCAGGGCTTAATGAAGGTAACAAAGTTGCTTTGCACTCTATTGGCAGAAAGTGCCTAGTTTTGGCAAGGAGTATCACTTTGGATAAAGTGGAGAGAGTTGTTGTATTTTTTTAAATATATTGCAAACACTATTCGCTTTTTGAAAGTGAGCCTTTAACGAACATTTAACTTGAGTTTCTTCTTACTGCTACAAACAGTTATACATGTATTTCATTTGCTATTGTGCAACTTCTTTTGTAGGACGTCACTGATCTTCCAACGGTGGACAAGCTACATGAAAGTGAAGCTATGGTAGGTACTCATATATGATGAAACAATGAATATATTTTCCTTGTTTTAGTTATAAACATAGGAAGTAATAATAATACGCAGTTCTTATATAGCGCTTTATCTACTCCCAATGGGCGTCTCAAAGCACTCAGTATTTTTCCTACAAGGTATGTGGAGCTATGTGTTAAAGAATGAGACCTATTCCGTTACATAGCACCATGTAATGGTTGTAATATGCAGCCAATCAAATCAGCAACACCGGGGCCAAACTCTTCTCTTTTCCATAAATGCACTGAGTTCTTTTACGTGCATTACACAACACACTTTGTACGTCCCATTCGATGAAAAAAGCAATACTGGTTAAGTGTCTTGCTTAAAGACACAAGTGTCATGACCGGGACTTGAACCCACACTCTGCTGATAAAAAAAAACAGAGCTAGAGTTGGGTGTTCTTATCCGCCTTGCCACGACACGCCAGTGTCTTTAGTGAGAGTCTTTTGGAAACACAAAATGGCAGCAGACTTACAGGATCATCCAGAAATATGTTCATGCTCCAGGCGCCTATTTCACAAAACTTAACGCGACTTGTAAGTCCATTTGCGTAACATTTATTGCGTGAAGTTTCAGGAAATCAGCTGTTTGTATCTTTGTATCTATGGTAGGTCTGCTGCCACCGTGCATCCCAGAGTCTCCAACTTGTCGTCTTTTACAAAATGTTTACCTTGCAAAGGCTTCATCTTTTTCTTGATTTGTTTCAGGTACAAAAACTGACTGAGGAATGGGCCTTCAAGTGGAATGAAACCCAGAAAATAATGAAGGTAGGTGAATAGTTGTTTGTAATTTCACCCTTCTACTGTCTGACCATTCAATACCATCCACTAATGGTTTTTGAAAGATAGAAAAATAACACCCTCCTGCAGTATGTGGTGAATGAATCTACACAGTATACAGTCAACTCTCTTATTACTGTATGACCAGTCAATATAATTCACTGCGGTTTTGAATGATGGATAAACTATACCAGCCTGCAATATGATATCATGTGGTGAATGCATCAACACAGTACACAGTCAACCCTCCTACAATATGACCATTCATTATCATTCATTTAGGTTTTGAATGATAGATAAACTATACCAGCCTGCAATATGATATCATGTGGTGAATGCATCAACACAGTACACAGTAAACTTTCCTTCTGACTCACCATTCTATGTTGTCCACTTTGGTTTTGAATAATAGATGAAATATTCCAGTCTGCAGTATGATGCCTCGTGGTGAATGCATCCACACAGTACACAGTTAGTTCTGTGCACAGTTGTGCCACCATACACACTCCGTGCATTAGAATGTTGGAAAATGTTACCAAGAGTCGAGTGTCTATAAGGGGGATGATAAACACAAGAACTGTGGACAGAAAGTTGAGTCAGATCCTGGCCTTGGTTGAGATTCTTGTGTGCTTTAGCCACAGATCTTCACCATAATCATCCATTTGATGGGTTGCTAAGCTAGAGATTCCATGTAATAGAATGTTGATTACAATTTAAATAACTCAGTAACTTTACATGTTGTGCTCAACATTGGTAAGATTGGTAATACATATGTTCATAGATTTGCACATAACTTACATGATAAAAAGATGGCTATGGTGGAAAACGTCCTGTGAAGTATACTTTTGCTTGAGATGTTATAGTTTTTGAGAAATGAGTAAAATAATTAGTTTTGATCTCTTAAGTCCCAAACCCGATGTTTGAAAATTGTGAAAACATATGATGGGCTTTAAAAAAACTTTCACAAGATATTGATACCTTAAGCTGCTCATAGATGTACATGTACAACTTTGTTTGTTTACAGGATCGTACGCTAGCTCTAAGGTCAGAGGGGATGGGTGTGGTCCTGGATTCCGCCCTGCCTCATTTGATAGGTGTGGATGACGATCTGCTTAGTACTGGACTGAAACTCTATCATATTATGGTAACATATTAGCCCTTTTGTCACTATTTGAGCCTCTGCAGCATTCTACGTCAAGTCAGTGCAAAACCGTTGTATCTCCTAAAACAGCTTTTATGTTTCGTGCGAGTTTGAAATAGTCAAAATGTCGTCACAATCTCACTTTAAATATTACAGATGTATGTCCAAAACAAGTTTACACCGAGATGCAACATTTTTAGCATCGAGCATTTTTTTGCGTGAGATACGTTTTCTCAAAATTGAGATACAATGTTTTTGCACTGACGCGACAACACAAACTAGTTTTATACTTTTGAATGATGTTATTTCAGTGGTGTAGAGTTGTAGATTCTTCCCAATATTTTCAGAAAAAATAATGATAATGAACATTAATAATACTATGAGCACTTACTGTATTATGCCCAGGTATCCGTCAAGTCTTGACAATCATGGCGAGGTACGAAATGAGTAACAAATCAGCATTCCAAAGTAATATATAAATTGCAAATACAAACAATCAATATCGTAAGTGTTTTATATTCAAATATGAAAGCCCTGGTGCTCGCATTAGGTATGCCGGGCCCAATGATAGGCCATTGTTATTTAGGCCTACAGTCCCAAAGTCAGACAACTTGTTGCTGAGCAGGTTTATGAAGGGTTTGACTGTTTGTTGTGTTTGTGGTTGTAGGAAGGAGACACTTTTATAGGGAACCAGGATGCTGATCAGCCGTGTGATCTAGGTGAGTATCTATCTATCTATCTGTATACTAATGCGAGTAAGGTGTCTGTTTGTGTAAGAAAAACTCCCAGGTGCCTGTATAGATCGGGCTGCAAATTTTCGTACTGCTTTTTTTCGGTCCGGTGATCATACTAAGGGGGGTATGATTTTTTTATTTTCTTCGTATTTCAAAAATTGATTTATTTCACATATTTTTATTGAAAGAGGATGAACGAACGCAAGGTATGAAAGCGCGGCTGATGAAATAGGAAAACACGCGCAACGAAGTTTCTTTGCCTGCGTTACGGTTGTATAGCAGGCAAAATTTGTCTGATCGGTTATCAAAAGCATTCCGAAAGTTTGGTATGCGAGGAACAAAAGTAGGTATTTGGAATTTAGTTTTTTGAAGAATGTGGAGGTAGCGTAGCTGATCATTCTAGCTTGCGACTTCGGTTCAGTTTAGAACACAATGGAATGCATTTGAAAACGGTCAGAAAGTTGTTAGTATCAAAAAGCAAACCTTAAAGAGGTACAATTTGCTGATAGCCACAAGGTTTTCCCCAAGTTTTTTGCTCATTGAGTTTTATCTAAGTGAGTCTAAGTTCAGCTTAGCGCTAATTTAAGCAGCTTGGGGGGGGGGGGGGGGGGGTTGTATGCTCCCAAGTGAGCTGGGAAAGAAAAGTATGCCCAATGAACAGGGATAATAATGTCATAAAGTGCCTTGATCTAGCTACTAGGATATGTGCACTATATAAGAACCCATTTTTATTATTATCAGTATCATTTGCTGTCAATTCAGTTTGATTGAGTTTCACATTTGTTTTCCATTCCAATTGAAAATTAGTAAAAAGTGCACTTGCAACATAAACAAGTCAAAATAAAAAACTTTTTAGATAGTTGGCCAAAATAAGTATGGACACATCTTCTTGAGGTTGAGGCTTGTGGTAAAGATACCTGATGGAAGGACAAACACACATCAACACAAAGAAGAATGCACGGATTGCTTGAACCAAGACAAGAAAGAAATAAACATGATGTATACATAAAATAAAATAAAAAATTTAATAGATGTTAATTTTGCATCAGAATAATGAATATATTTTGGTTTTACCCATACACCGCTGTGTGTTAAGCACTGTATTCTCAGTACTTAACCGAGTTCTGTGAAAAAAATCCACAGGCAAATCACTCGGTGTTCTAGTGGTAAAACATCTGCTCTAGCAATGCAAAGGTCATGGGTACGAATCCCACCTGAGTGATTTGCCTGTGGATTTTTTTCACAGAACTCGGGAAAGTACTGAGTATACAGTGCTTAAAACACATCGGTGTAAGGGTAAAAGCAAAAACAAAAAATATTTATACATATTTTGCTGGGAAAAAAAATAAAAATTACTATGGCCCTTTTTAAAACTGCAGCTCTGGCTTTGGGTATTCATCCACCTGTTTGAAGTTCCGTACCGAAAGCACACGTTTTCAAATAGCTTAAAAGCCTAAGTCAAAGCCAGAGCCATAGTTTTGAAGAGGGCCTATGTCAGTGTTTTGACAGACATTGCAAAAGTTTACGTAAAATTTACCCTTAACCTTCTCATGAAAAATTAAGTGAAGATTTTTTTGTAAATTTGTTTTTAACCACAGACTGCCACGTATCTTCTATGCTAGCATTAGGTCCATGGGTTTCTTCTGTTTGTACGGCTGGTATTATCAGGAAACCCCATGGCTTGTGTACAGTGGACTTAGTCTCCACTGTCTCCTGTGGAATTTTGTGGCATGGGCCATTTGGGCAGGGGAGTATACTGATAGTTAATGAACATAAACAGCAATCCAGGCCCTATGGGGTCGGAGGTTTTGTCAAAAAAACTTTTCATTTGTACTGCCAAAATGTACAGTCTAATCGCCAATAAGTATGAGTTTAAATACTGAAATTTTAAATCTACTTTATTTTCTTTTCCTGAAACTTTGCGTAGCTCTCCTTGGTGCAGATGTCCTTGATGAGCATTGTTGGCTAAGGAACAAAGGAGGCATTGTCATGCTTCATCCAATGGAAGATGCCGTATGCCTCGTCAATGGTAACCGAGTCAGGGAACCAGTTCAACTCACTCAAGGTAGATCATAAACAGGATTAACCTCCTGTAGGTCTTTTCATAAACCAAGTAAACTTAATAAACTGAGTTAGCCAGCTAAGGGTTATCCATAAACCATATCAACTAATTTATTTTATTTCATTAACCCTTTCCTTACCATTGGCGACTTTAGTCGACCAAGCTTACACACAAAAAAACACTCAAGCCTGAGCACAATGGCCATTTGTAATAAAGCTGCAGTTTTGTCAATGTTCGCCATCCATGGAGCAGAGCACCATATGGTTGTGTACAAAAAAGTGTTTGAGATTACAGATCACAACGAGGAAAGAAAGACAAAGAACTGTGACATTTATTGACCGATCTCAAGGATTTGTTGATTATATAAAAGGGAATTCAATAAGTGAGAACTTTTTTATTACTTATTTTGCTGCAAAACAGTATCTTCAAGGAGATAATGGAGTTTGTAAAAATGGCCTTTGAACGAAAGCTTTCTGTTGTGTAAGAATGTGTGCTTCACGCTTGAGTGGTCAAACAATGCGGTCACCAGCAGTTGTTTATGTCCAAACAATGCGGTAAGGAAAGGGTTAAACATCTAGCAGCGCAGGTGCCAATAACATGATGGTGATGGTGATTATCCCTATATGGGTGTCCAAAAGGTTTTTCTTTGACAAACAAATTATTCTAGAGAAAAAAAGTTACTTTTTGACTGGAAATAATCTCCCATGGGTATACAGGGAAAGAATTTTTAATCCTGAAGGGACTTTGTTAAGTGTGATGATAACTACCCAATACTTGTTCTGTTTCCTGCAGGTTGTGTTGTTGGCATTGGAGAGACCAACCTCCTTCGTTTCAACCATCCTGAGGAAGCCAAGCGGCTACGCCATGAACTAAAGTCCAAATCATTAAATGATCTGAGTATGTATCGGTCGACAGAAAACCTACTAGCAGCAACACTACGTCATTCCAGCGGGTAAGCTGCCGCACCAGCCTTATGCAAATTATCGCAAATCTTGCCAAAAGTGTCTCGGAGTAAAAGATGTAGATACAATAATTCCTTGTAGATGATTTCTGTCTTCTCTCAGTATATGCCATTAACTTGTAAAATTAGAAACGTTTTGCTGTTGTCATGTTATTAAAGAGATTTTAAAAAGTGGGTGGTAGAACAATAAAGATTTTTATTTTTTGGCAAGACCATAATGTTAAGTGGATTTGAAAATACCTATGTTTAATACTTCTGACAGTTTCGCTTGTCGACATTCAAAGGGAGTGATGCTTGGCAGTTGATGGAATTTTGCCAGGAAACTGACTGGAAGTTGTCAGTTTCTTGACACTCGAGGTGGTTGATCATTAGCTTTATGAAAGCCAGCCTTAAAAAAACATTCAACTTTGGTATCTTCTTACTTCTTCGAGTTGATCATAAACGTGACTGAGATTGTAGACCTTGTCTTTTTTCATCAGTCATACTAAAAAAGCTGGACGTCGACCAGCGAAACCGTCAGCTGTAAAACATAAGTGTTTTCTGATCCTCTTGACATTCTGGCCTTGTCAGAAGAAAAAACCCCACCATGAATGAATTGTTACAGACCTGGTAATAACTCTTTACGGATGGTAGAACAATGTTCAATTGATTTGCAAAATATCCTTGTGGCAGTATGTAAGGGTGATAGGGGTTTGAGAACCCATTGTAAACTTAACCAACAATAGATAGGCTTTTTAACAATCAAAACAACAATTAAGGAAAAAGCAAAACATCAAGTTTCTGCCTGCTGGTGAGTGCACGCATCGTGTTTTGCATAAAATTTGATAAGGAGTGATGCCACAGGTCAGATAGCCTGTGATTTATTTGACCTTTGTCATTACTCTTTAACCAGAAGCAAGCTCGGGTGACTTGCAATACAAAAATCTGTCTGTTTTTTCACTCAAACGCATCTAGTCGATGGACTACTAGTGAAATCTATTGAGTCAATGTTTTTTGTCGAGCAGATGATAAGATTAATGTTAACATTAATAATGCAAATATTGACATTATGTCATTTTCATTTTCTATTATTTTCTCTACTTTAGTGTGCTAGTTAATGAGCTATCTCATCAAAACCCACAGTTATCGTTTAACTACCCATTAATTGTGACGTAACTCGAGTATTTGATTAGGAAAACACAACTCCATGGCTAGGTTGATCCAGTTGGACTAGCTAGTCAAACCACGCAGCATTACAAGGGACTATGGTTAAGTCTAGTCACTCCAGTCACCCACCTGAACTTATACAAAACACGATGCTAGCGCAAACTGGCAGGCAGATTAAACTAGAGGGCGGTTTTAATGTAAACAAGGACGCACATGGTCTATATGCCTGTACCCTCTCCATGTCTCCTGGATAGGTACAGAGAATAAATAGTGGACAATGTTTGAAAGGCTAACCGCTAAAAGATGTTTGTGAAAAAGATTGGATAAAAACTAACATTTTATTTCTTTTGGCAAAGAGTAGATTATGATGGCCTTGAAGAATACATTTACATTTTATTTTATTCTGTTGGTAAGCATTGTACAACAAATTGTTTATTTACTCTAACACTGTCTTAATAGTTTGCTGCCATGATGGATTTCAGCATTTTGGGGTTCATCTTTGAAATGGTGGGTGGGTGTGGGGGGGGGGGGTCTTTGAGGAGGCGTACATCTGGGCCCAATTTCATGAAGTGGTTATTTAAAAACAAGTTCTCAGCAAAGACAAATCTTGCTTACTAGAAACAGACTACCAGCCAAAATACAATGTAATGCATACTGTTTGTAACTGGTTTGCTGCAAATTTGTGCATAGCAGAAGACAAAATTGCTGAGCACTTTTTTCAGCTATATGAAATTGGGCTCGGGAGACATCCATTTAGCTGGATGAATCTGCTTTATATATGCTGCTTTGATCTACTGTGTGTGTAGGATGGGAATAGAAAGAAAACACAGAGACGAGTGGAAAGAGCTGGAAGAGAAAAGGTAGGCTTTGCTTCTGGCTGCTTAGCTGCCCCTCTTGCCTTCAAATAAAGAGTAATATGCATTAACCCTCCTACTCTTGGTAACATTTTCCAGTGAGTTGACCAACCATTTGAAACCATTCAACTGCACTGGTTGTGTATGATGGCACAACTGTGCACATAACATGTGTACATAACATGTGTGTACTGTGTAGATGCATTTACCACATGATATTACATTGCAGGCTGGCATAGTTTATCTACCATTCAAAACCACAGTGGATGATATTGAATGGTCAGACAGTAGAAGGGTTAATAATAGTATGCAGTTCTTATATAGCACTTTATCACACTGGTGGGCATCTCAAAGTGCTCATGATTTTTCTTTAAGGTTTGTGGGCAATGTTCAAAATATGAGACCAATTTATAACGTGACACCAAGTAACAGTTTACAAGGTGCTGTGGTGCAATCTGCAGCCAACCATACCAGAAAACACCGGGGTGACAAGTGTACTGGGTTCTTTTACGTGTATTACACAACACATGGGACCTAATGACCTAAACCTAATGGCTTAATGTCCAATCTGAAGGATAAAGCAAGAATGCTTAATATAAGTGTAAGCACACAAGTGTCAAGACCCTTGACTGTTCAGAAACACCAGAGCTTGAGTCCTGTGCGCTTGACCGTTCGGCCACAACTCGACACAGGAAAGGGTTATCACACAAGTCATTTCGTTTTATGAAATTCATTTAATAAAAGCATTTTTCTGGATAACATCAAAGTAGTTTCATCACATTTTATTCAGGTGAATATGAATTACATTTACTAACAAAACAGCATTTACAGCTGCCAGAAATGTTAAATCTTCAATTTGGTTTCACCAATTTGCTGATGTATTTGGCAGAGTTTTTTATGAAGATGGGGGCGAAAATGATCACCAACTCTGGTTTGAGAATGCAGTGTGATGACCAGGCAAATAACTTAGCTAGTTTCAAGTTTAGTTTTGGCGATGTCGCGCTAACAAATTGTACGTTGGGCTTTGTTGTTTGCATTGTTGTTTGCTTTGTTGTTTGCATTGTTGTTTTTAAATAACCCTTTTTGGGGGAGAGAACCGTATAAGAGACAGTTATGGAATATTTTTATAAAAACAAAATAAGTCAAACTTGGAGTGTAGACCCCTTGCATTGACCGCCATTGCTGAGGCAGAATCGTGGAAACGTGCACGTGTGTTCACGCCAATGATATGTCTTCCTTTGACCTCAGTGAGGGCGCTGTTTGGGGCTTGTGACATCATATGCAAGGGGTCTATTGTAGGATTCTGCTCAGTTTCACTTGGCCAATTGAACATAAAATGATGTTATGTTGTTCCTACTTGTTCCACCTAGAATTGAGGTTCATAATCTGGAAGAAAAGTTTAAGTTGGCTGAAATTCAGCGGCAGAAAAACCAAAGAAAGTGCGAATGTGACCTGGAATCCCAGCAACAGCAGGTTGAGACGCTGAGACAACAGCGGGAGCAGGCCCAGCATCTCACCACAGAGGCACAGCATGAGGTGGAGAAAGAGAAGAAGAAACGTCGCCGTAAAAGCCGCGAGGTCTTGAAGCAACTTGAGGACTACAACAGAGAGAAAGAGCACAAGTGCCAGGTGCTTCAACAGAGGTTGGAGCTTCTTGAGAGGCAGCGGGAAGACAGTGAGGAGAAATGCCAACAGATGGCGGCCTCCTTGGAACTAGAGAGGAAACAGGTTGAGGAAAGAGTCCAGGAGGAGAGGAAGCATCTAGAGAAGACGGAGACAAAATTAAAGAAGCAGATGTCGGAGAAGGAGGAGGAGATTGCCGAGGAAAGAGTCAGGCTTGAAGACCTCCTTAGGGAGGAGAGAGAGAAGTTCCAGGTTGGATTGAGGGAGCTAGAGGAGAAAGAAGGGAAGATGAATGAAACCTTGATGCAGGTACTCCTAACAGGAACGAAAATAGATATAGGAGGAGTAGAGCTTGAATAGTTGTTCTTTAATGTTTATTGATGAACCGATAACTAGAGAAAAGTGGGTAATTTTTGCTTTCACAAATAACCACATTCTATGATGCCAAATCTGAAACTCCTCTTCGTTAAATTTGTACTAAAATTTGTGGTAATTTTTTTTAATTACATTATTTAAAATCTGTATTTATGAAGGAATAAGCATTTTGACACCTTTTTCATTTGTGCTTGAAAGGAACTTGGGAGTCAAAAGCAGGTGAAAACAAAGTGCTTTCAACTGAATTTACTTGTAGGAATTTTGAAGTATTTACAGTATGATGTTTTGTTGCAATGAAAGGTGTACTTTTATGATTATAACTATTTCCCGTTTATCTTAGGCTAAACAGGATCTTTTGAAAAAGCAAGATCAAGTTCAACATGAAAGGGATGAAGAACATCACTTTCTTGGAATTGAGCGAGAAAAGCTGGAAGCTCTTAAAGCCAAGCATGAAGTGGCCCGCAAACTTGCCAAAACAATGGATGCGTCGCTGAAAGAGGAATTGACCATGGAGGACAAACAAGTGGCCAAAGTGTGGGAGGATTTTGATAAGTTGAAACAGGGACAGCTGGACAAGGTTGAGGAAGCGGAAAAGAGCATTCAAACAAAAGCCGAGAATCTTGTGGCGGAGATGTGGCAGAGCAGGACGAGGCTAGACAGCGAGAAGGAGGAGCTCAAGATTAAGAAGAAGGAGAATCAGCATGCCATTGAGATTGCCAAGAGTGAGGAAGAGAGGATGGAGTTAAATCAAGAGGCGATCAGGATTGAGGCAGAGGAGACTAGGATATCTGAGGAAGAGGCGTCACTGGAAGCTCGAGAGGCTGATGTTGAAAAGGACATTGAAGCTGAGTTTGTTGAACTGGAGAAACAGAAGCGACGAGACGAGGACAACTTGGAAGCAGAGTGGACAAAACTCTTACAGATCGAGGCCGCTAATCTACACTACGTGGAAGAGGAGCTCTCAAATAGGAAAGCAGCTATCGATAAACAGAAGGAGAAGTTAGCCATCAATGATGAACATCTCAGTCTGTTTAACCTCAAACGAAGTAATACCCTGACATCACTCAAAGAGCAGTGCGACCACATCCCAGATGAGAAACAAGGGCTTCAAGAACAGCTCCAACTAAAGGAGTGTGGCATCCAGGAGAAGCTGTGTAAGCTGGAAGAGAGACGGGCAGAGTTGATGGATAAAACTGAGCAGAGTGAAGACATGAAAAGACAGAGGAAGAAAGTGGAAGATGCAGAGGCATCAAAGAGTAGGTTAGAACAGTCTGAGGAGAAACTGAAGTCAGAGACAGAGAGACTAAGTAAACTTTTGGAGGAGATTTTCCAGGAGAATCAGCGAATGGAGGAACTCTTGCAGACGGAGAGCTTCAGTGAGGGTAGATTCAAAGATGAGCAGCGGAAACTGAATGAGAAGATGAAGGTATGTATGAAGTTAGTTTGAAAAAATAGTTTGCAATAGATCTCACAATGAATTGCATTGACTTGATTGGTCTTGAATGGACCTTATGCATTGATGTCATTAGGCCCCACCATCTTGGAGGTAAGCTGATAATGAAACAATGCAAAGTGCACATCTATGTACGCGCAGTGCACAGGATCGTCAAAATGAGCTACCTTCTTTTGATCTCTAGCCAAGGGCGCCTTACTAAAATGACGTCAAATGCATAAGGTCTATAGCCATAAAGATTTGAGTGATATATATATATGTACATGTAGTTGGGCTGTGCATTTATTAATAGAATGCAAATACATGTAGTGTACATGAAAAAGGGAATAATAGTTTTATTTACTGACCAACTTGCCTTAGTTTTGCATGTTAATATAGCAAAGATTTTAAAGTGATTTTGCACCTAGTTTTTTGTACAGTAGCTGCCAGTTGTGTGTTTTTGACGACTAAAAAGCATCAACTTTTCTCAAATTTCTGTACATTGCTTCATTGTTTATTAAAAAAGTGTGCATAAAGCTGTCAAACATTGTCATTCAAACTTGTAGTGTGATCCCATTGGCTTTTTGGCCAAATTACATGGCACTGCTTACAGCCGAATTCTGCATTTACAGCCATTAGGATCAAGCGCTTTAGAGGGCATCGTAATCACAAAAATTCTGTGGTGTGCAGCATCAAGAAGTTAGGCCCAAGTCGTGAATGACAAGGCGTGGCATTAGATTTTGGTGATTCCCAACTCCCACCATTCCTTAAGACAAATCCAAGCAGCATTCATGTGCCGACATGACTTTGTAGGCTCTCTTCCACACACAGCACCCAGCATTCATTTTTACATGCACCACATGAATGCATCCTTGTTCAATGATGTTGATGCAACTATACAAAGCACCACGAGTTGCGCGTACACAAGCAAATGCATGCCAGTAATGGTAGGAAACACGGATACGCAAGGTACATGAAAACAAATTAAAGTGGATTGGTCTGTACTCTGCAGACCCATTGCAGCTATGATGTTCTCTGATCGAGATGAAACAATTCAAAAACTTCTCAGGATAATTTGTACAAGATTTTTGTTCTCTTAAAGGCAAAGTATACCTTTGGTTTTTTGAACCATTCAATTGTTTTAATCCTATATATAAATGTAGATATATACAATAAAACTAACCTGTGAAAATTTCAGTTCAAAAGGTGGTAGCTTTTTTGAGATATCGACGAAAATCTGGAGCAGGTAAAGTCCAAGCAGGAAGAATAATCCGTAATTAGAATACACAATCTAAGAAATGTAACTGACAGTAACGTTATTATTAACATTAATTTGTTAATGAGTGATTACCAAACGTATACCTTCTTTAGGGTGTGCACAACATTGTTAATGGTTAAGATTGAAAAAATAAGTGTTCACAGATTTGCACAGATGGTCACCGACGAAAACTTCCACTATTTTTGCTTGAACTGTTATAGTTTTGAAAAAATTAGTGAAACAATTAGTTTTGATCCAGGGAGTCCAAAATTCATTGCTCGAAAAACAGGGGAAACGGGTAAGGCTGCACTGTTTTCTTGTGACCCCGATGACAGACTGAGCTTAAACTTTCACAGGTTTATTATTTCATGTACATGTTGGATCACACAGAGTGTTGATACTGGTTTTTGACAATTAGGCATTTTGTGTACTTTAAAACCTCACTGTAGTGTAACCAATCCTTCCCTATTAATCTTCTAGGTCTAAATGGTTTTAAACATTAAACTCAGAGTTAAAATAATAATACACAGTTCTTATAGCGCTTTATCACACCCGAGGGTGTCTTAAAGTGCTCAGTATTTTTTCTACAAGGTAAGCAAAGCTTTGTTTAAAATAGATCCATTTATTTGCATCTATTTCCATGAAACGGTTTACAAGGTGCTGTGGTGCAATCTGCAGCCAACCATACCAGGAGACACTGGGGCGCGAACACCTTCAATTAACGATAAGTGTACTGGGCTCTTTTACGTGCATTATACAACACACGGGACCAACAGCTTTCTGTACCATCTGAAGGATGAAGCAATAATGGTTAAATGTCTTACTTAAGAACACAAGTGCCAAGACCGGGACTTGAACCCACACTCTGTTGATCAGAAACACCATAGCTTGAGTCTTCTGCGCTTGACCGCTCACCATTTTATTTTCTGAAATAAATTTTTTTAAAGCATTTTCTGGATCACATCAGATTAGTTTCATTACTATACTGACTATTTTATTTGGGTGAATTTGAATTACATTTACTTAAATGTATCATTTAGTAGTACTGGACTCATGAAATGCTATAAAACAGAAAGACTCTGCTTGGATTTTAAAATTTGCTCTTTTAACAATGACAGAAATGAAATTTTGAGATACTTTTCATGTCAGTTCCACTTGATTTACACTTACAGGCTTGATACTTCACAGAGGCAATGGATGCGGGCCACCATGACCCTTGTCATTGCCTTCATGGCCCTTGAAATGTTCCAATAGAAACTTGCATTTCCCTCACAGAGGTGACCTCTGCTAAGGAAAAACCCTTACAACAACAAAGTATCTGAAGGCCCAATTTCATAGAGCTGCTTAAGCAGAAATTATTGCTCAACATTTCTTTGCTTAGTAGAAATGAGCAGGATACCAGTCACAAATTGTACATGTGACATGGTAGTTTGGCTGGTAATCTTATTTTGGTAAGCATAATTTTGTTGTGCTTAGCAACTTTCTATGCTTAAGCAGCTCTGTGAAATTGTGCCCAGGTCTGAACCCAGATCACAAGAGTCAAAATATTGGAAACTGGACATTCTGGTCACTTCCATTTGAACCATGTAACATTTAAACCCAAGCCTTAATAGAAAATAACACACACAAAACGAACTTCTCCATAACTCCTCAAATCTATCTTCATCTGATAACATTTGATTTTTATCATTCATAAAAAAGCTACATTCACTCATTCATTCATTCTGCTGTGAAACGATTTCCTACAATGTACATGCAATTTGATTCACGTACAACTTTCAGTTTTAGATAAATTTACTGAGGAATTTTCGTAAGATAACATTTTGAAAGAAAATAAATCCCTTATTCGTCAATAGACCTGTATCATGCTGACACCATCTTTGTCAAGTCCCCTGTATGCAATGTTAATAATGGTTACTGATTCAAATATATACCAGAAATGGCCCAGACTATTTGCCCTTCCGGCCTCCTTTTGGTTACACTGATTTAAATGGGGGAAATACAATGGATGCCCCACCATAAAGGTCTATTGCTCATACACTGATTTTTCCCAAGGTTTTGAATGCAGTTTCTGACCCACACACACTGCTTTTTAAGCACAGCAAAAGGCATACACCACACAAAACTGGACTTGGAAGCACATCTTAGCTTCATTCAATGCTAAACGCCGAGAAATGTGCACAAAAAAGGTCAAGCAAAATGTTGAGCTTAAACACATCCTTTGCCGCAAGCATAAGACATCATAGTTGCTTTGCATTTATTTATCACTTCAAGTATGAATTGGGCCCAATTTTACAAATTTGTTTGGCAGAAAACAGTGCTGGACGTTTGAACATGTGACTTGTCTCAGTGAAGTATACATGTATGTGGTGGATTTTTCCCTGTAACGTACATGTAAGACTCAGGGGGAAAGCTTTGAATCTATTACAGTGCTCATCACACATTGCTGTACGGTCATACCTAATTATTATTAATCTTTACTCTCCTTTTGTGTGAAGAGGTAATTATTCTAACCTGTCCTTACATCGTGTGTATTTTGGATGCTTTCACCCATGTTTTCTTGCACCACTATGCAGATGTTGTCGTGGACCCTATGGTGTGTATTTGTCTCGGGTATGAACACGCTCACAAGTGTAGCCCTTATCTTAGGATTTTCTCTACTCCGTATTATCTTGGATGTAAGACTTGTTTTGTCAAAACCCTCACTTCAGGAAAATAAAACATACAATTTTATAAGCACTTTCTTTCTCTCTTTTTTTTTCTTTCTTTTTTTAGGCCACAGAGCAAGCTCTAAAACTTTCATTTTATCTTAAATTCATCTTTATCAACTGATACAAAGGTCTTGCTTTTTTGAAAATGGTGACCGGAAGAAGGAAGGAACATATTTGTTAAAGATGATTTTGAACTTGTTCGGTTAAAAGTTATTTAATGATGCAACTAAATTATTCAGAATACTTTGTTATCTTTTCTATCAAAATATTGGCAAATACTTTGGGACAGACTGGGGGAAATATCAGTTGATTAAAGATGAATGGGAAGATAATGGCTGTTATTCATTTGGAGGTCTACTTCTGCTGGACCATTGATTCCATTATCATAAATAGCTAACTTAACTAGCTTATTTTTGGAGGTGACGGGCCACTAACATTTTCTCACCCACTTTGACCTCGCGCTGTCAGAGGTCATTGGTGGCACAAGCACTGATGTACATGTACCAGCAGCTGATTTTTACAAAACTGGTATGCAATTTACGCAATGAATGTTACGCAAGTGGACTTGCACAGATGTGTTTAAGATTCATGAAATCGCTGCAGGCCGAATTTCCTAAAGCTGGTAAGCACAAGAAATAATTTGCTTAGCAGAAATGTGTCACAGCCAAAATGCAGCGTTAATGTGGCAGCTGGTGCCCCGCTTTATTTTTTCTAAGAATAAAAAGTTTCTAAGCACCATTTTCTGCCTAACAGCTTTGGGCCAAAGTTGTTATATAGTTTATCATGCAATTCTTACACTGAAGTTTGTCTGTCATTCTGTTTGTTTGTCAGTTATTCTGTCTGTCCGTCTGTTTCTATTTATCAGTGCTGTTCAAATCATTATTCAGTGTCATTGCTTTCTTCATTACCCTTGTACCATGCTTTATGCTTAAAGCTTCACTCCCTGTTTGTTTCATTATGTTCTTGGCATATTTACATGCATCTCTTTCTCTTGTTGTTACTGTACACATGTAGGCCCTTTATGGGTTGTTTTACCACATGGCACAGCAAACACAGTTTGCATGCACAGTCATGCTTGTCCTATTTGTTTACTCCTTTTCTTCATAATTGTTTTTCTTCAATAATATCTTCCCTCAGATAAGCCAGATGTTTTCAAGAAGAAATTTTTATAGTGCTAATTTTAACTGAAAAAAAAAATATTATTTCAAGTAGAATACATTTTCAGAAAGTAGCAACTTAAAAAAATATTTCCCCTTTTTCTTTTTATTGGTGCACAGCCCTTCAAAAATGGCATTTTATGAAATCCAGACTGTCTAAGCATTTCAATTCTTACCCTAGTTCAGTGTTTTTGTTCAATGCTGATATTAACCCTTCATTTTGTTTTGCAGGAGTTACTGATGTGCTTTGTTTTGCAGGTGTCATTTTCACTATCTCAGCAAGTCTGCAATCATTATTCATTTAATCCGATTTCAGTCATTAATGCATACATCCTTTTGAGTAAAAATGCAGACAATTGTAGATTGTACAACAAGGAAACTTTTATGTTCGCTGTTTCTGAACGAAAATCTAGAAAGTAGAAGTTTCTTCAGGAGGTGATCAGGACTTGCAGTTTTAACTGTCACATTTTCATCAAACCTACATGTACATGTATATGTGCACTCTTGTCGAATACTTTGAAAGCCCATTATGAACTTGATTTGCCCGGCCCTCACTGTCTTAAAGGGTAGCCATCTTGTATTACAAAGCAATTGCACGTTTTCTCAAAAAGATTTCATTTCATTTCATAAATGCTGAATTGCTCATGAATTGAATTTAGATGATGTCTTAAGCATATAATCACAATGTGAACTAACAGCCAGTTAACATCATAAGCTTGGTTCATCTGGGCTGAACTAACTTATAACATGTCCTTAACATACATGGAGAAGGCTCCATAACCATGCTGTATACTAATTTTTCCTTCGTTCCATACTTATCTATCACACCGCACTTCTGTCCCATAAAAGTTGTTGTCAGTTTAAAATCTGCCATAACCCTAGCAGTGCCCTGTGTTAAGTATGCGTAGTGCCGTGCATTGTAATCTTTAAATTACAATTTTCTTTCAGAAATCGCAAATAGAAATTATGAAAACAATGACTGCAGTCTATTCAAGGCATGCACAAGTTTAAAGCTGACATCCCAAACTTTATTTCGGTCACAGTTTGAATGTTCATAAGTTCATTTTAAGGTCATGTGGTGTGTTTTAACCAATACAAATGTATTATGAAGGAAGCCGATTCAATCAATCGGCCCTGCAAATACACAATCCAAAAATTGGGCCTATTAAATTGGCCAGGGACACTGCTAGGGTTAAATGAAATTTTCTTAATTTCTTTTACAAATTTTATTTGTTGAGCCGCTTATTGAGTCACTTGATAATACGTTGATTTTTTTTTTCTCAGTTAGCATGGTAACCAGTTAAGTTTTACAAGCACTGTATTTTTGTACTGGGTTTAAGGATGTCATCGAGGTCTGTTATGAGTCTCTTCTAAACCGAAAGCTAAGATCAGTTCAGGCTTGAAATGCCAAAAAGTATCTTTGCTGATAGCTTCAAAATAATGATTATTGGAATTCTTGTGTGGATTGTGGACAGAATTTGTTGGTCTGGCTCAATTTGATTTTCAATTTGAGTTTAAAATGTTGCCCTCTGAATCTCAGGAATGAAACTTTTCAGCTGGTCAGTTGATTGCCTCGTTTTTTGTTTTCTCAGTTGTTCCATTTAAAATTGAAAAACACAGTACAAGTGTTGTTATGCCAGACACTTTCCTCTTTCTTAATTTTTTTCGACAAACTGCAGTTGCACTCCTGGAATCTGATCAGATGTTTTTGGAAGAATGACTCACATTTGGGTAGCCCTCGTTTATGATGCTGTGTTCGCATCAAGTAAATTTCAGTAGAAGATGATTTTTGTTCCAGAGAAAATCTCAGTGTCTTTTCATTTTTGCGTGGTTGCTTCTCCCCTGATTGTTGTAGAATCTGAAGCATCTTGAGGAGGAGACTAAGAACAAGGAGTTGGATCTGATCAGACAGAGAGAGGAGTTTGAAAGGGAGAGACTTGCAGAGCGAGAATTGATCGAAGTAGAGAGGTCAAAACTTCAAGAACTTGAGAACCAAGAGAGGTAGGTTAGAAGGCTTTGCGAATGACATACTTGGCGACAGGAGTCACAAGACCCATAGTGGGTAAACAAGGTACACAAACCAAGCAAGCAATTTGCAGTGTTTGTGGCTGCTTCCAAGTGCTTCTGTCCTAAGTTGGGAAGCAGCCATGCTTTTCCATACTCACTGTGCGTTGCTTGCTTGGTTTGTTTACATTGTACACCCACTATAAGTCACGTGACTCCGGTCACCGATTTTGTCCATTGAGGAGTCGTCAAGAGTTGTTGTCATCCTGCAAAAGATGGAATAACTTTGGCTCGCTACTTACATGTAATTTGACATTCACTTTGTCATAGTCGTATTCAGAAAATGAATGGCATTACGTAAAGTTTAAGACAAACATGTATTTGGCAAGTTGTTAGGAGCGACCACCTTTTAATTTTGATTGTTTCTTCTTCTAGGGATTTTAAGAACAAATTCATTGCCAATCTTCAAGCAAACAACTCTTCAGCTGATCAGCTGATTTCCTTCTTTTCTCTGTTAACAATAGTGCCATAGAAAATTGAAACACAATACAGAGTTCAGTGTTCTCCACAGACTTTTTTGGGGGGAGGGCGGCATGACGTAATCAAAATGACGTCATGAAAATGGCGCCCGTTGGTATATGACGTCATCAAAGCAAAAAACACTTGAGATAATCATTTTCTTAAAACTAATGTTATTAATAATGACATTAACCCCCGGGTCCCGACACTATCTAAGGAGAATGATTGACATCCATTTCAGTCGGAACAACCTTATTGTAAAACTAATTCAAAACCTACAATGTGTTATACAATTTGCTTTGTGCGCTGCGCCAAAAATATCAAAGGGATATGCCGCATTGTGTGGGGTTTTAGAAAGCTGGATATGCGTTTGTGATCAGATACACGTGCACACAATTTTCAAAACGTAAACAAAAAAATCATTTTAAAAAAATGTGTTTTTGGACGATCTTATCCCCTAATTTCTGCCCTAAATAATACTTTTTCCATCAACAACCATTTTCATGGATTCGTAATTAGAGGATCCCCTGTTTAGAACTTCGTTTGCAATAAAATCATTGAGATTCAACGATCGGTCGACAATGCACATTGAGAACAAATTCAATGAACTTTGCCCCGCATCGCCCTCTATCGGCAAAAGTTGTCAATGTTTGAATATCCTTCATCCAAGGCTGTATATTGTACCAATCTGCAGGCATCTGGCACACTGTGCGGCAATTCTTTACTCGGCTTGTGAACGTGTACTGCGTTGGAGTCTAGCCAATCTCTCTTATGAATATGGTAATTATCAATGGCCATCAACGGTCAATCACAGCATGCGGAATGTTGGTTAGCTTGGACTTTGGACCCTGCTGTTGATGCGCTATGTATGCATGGACTACCGGTGGGCGACCGAACGTTGTGGGGCCCGGGCCGATGCACGCGCAGTGGATACTCAGCAGTCAGAAACATGTGGTTGTGTGTAGTTTTAATGCTTTTATACTGAAAATGATCGCAACTCCAACGCTGCGGTTTGGAAGTCGGGCATGGTTCGTTTGATCGTATTAAGTGCAGTCTAAAAATAGTCTGTTTGTCATTTTTTTGGCAGGGCGGCCAATTATTTCAGCAGGGCGGCCTTAAACTTTGGGAGGGCGGCCCGCCCTCCCAAAAACCGTGTGTGGAGAACACTGGAGATGTGTGTGCTTGTCTATTTCCTCTTCTTTTTTTCTCCCTTTTTTTGCAATTACTAAGTTGCATGTCTGAATCGGAAATACTTGTAGTTTTTTGTATAGTTTCTCATGCAATTTCTTGACTAATAATGGAAAGTTAATTTTACACAACCATGTAGCAAATTAGCATATTAAAGTGAATGGTTTTGAGCAGTATGACACACAGTTCAGACTTTGTAAATCATCACTGTGACATAAACGTTGTGTTTTGAGCTGGGCCAAATTTCATAGGGCCTGTAAGCAAAAAAACATGCTAAGCACAGACAAATCAATCTTAGCAGAAACATGTTGCCAGCCAAAATTTCTTAAAGTTTACATGGTTGTGGCTGGTGCCATACACCTTTTTAGGTTTAGCAAAGAAATTTGCTTAGTACTTTCTGTTTATCAGCTTTAACAAATTTGGGCTCTGGACTGGGAATGTTTCCAAATTTGTTCTCCAGGATCAGTAAGCTGGTTGAGGAAACAGTGAAAGAGCGCTTACTGGAGGAGATAAATGAGAGAGACAAACAGTTCCATGAAGACCAGGAGAAGGAGCGGCTAGAAAGAGATCTCCAGTTGGAAGAACTCAAGAAGGCTCACGGTGAAGAGCTTGAGAGCCTCAGGATACAGATGAGACGGTAAGAGACAAATAGAAGATGAAGGGGGAGTCTCCTTGAGGAAGTCAAAGAGGTAGACAGGGTGGAAATTTGAAGATATGAACGAGGTGGTTCAAAACGGAGATGAGGGATGGGGTAGAATAGGAACAATGATTATTTTTAGAGGGGCAAGCCAGTTTGATTAATGCAAGAGAAAGAAGACGTTGGAGAGATGGATAAGAAAGATGGTTAAGACAGAACAGAACAGAAAGAGAGAACTGGAAGGAAGGTTTTAGGGAGTGTGGGGATAGGGGAATCTGTTTATGGACATAACAGTGACTTCGATAATGAGGAGCAAATTTTGAAAGGCAAAGAAAATGGATTTGGACAAATTTGGGGTAGGGAGGACTTTGGGAAGGGGCAAGTTGGCCTTTTGACCTTATGTACATACAAGATGGGATAAAAGAAATAGTTTTTTTATTTTTATATCCATGCCATTTGCTTGGTTTTGCTTACTGCCTGACTGTTTATGTTTACATTGTTTTCCTCTCTCTGTAATGTGTGAATGTTTTTTTCAGGCGAGACTCTTACGGTGGGACGTCACTTCAGGGCAATGGTCAGTTGAAGACACCGCTGAGAAGGACCTACTCTGTAAGTGAACTTTTAAGTACAGCGGTGTCCGAATTGGAGGCTGTGGCTGTTGCTAACCTGGCTAAGGGTGTAGCTGAGGGCAGCCTATGCATGTTAACGTGTTGAATTAGTCACAGCCACTAATTCACAAACGGCTTACCTCCTCACTTTGATGAACTAATACCCTGATCATTGGGCATAGAGATAAAAAGCTTTGAGGATTGTTTTGATGTTAGATGCTCTGTGGCGCAATCTGAACAATTTATGTCTTAATCCATTCAATTTTTGTTTTGTTTTTTAAATCATCACTTTTTTTGTTACATTGACTCCTGAACCTGACATATATTTTGATTTCATTCAAGTATTTGTATGTTTTCCATGTTGACAGTACTTTAGCGCTGGTAAAATAGGAGGGGAAGAAAAAAATATAAAAAAAGAAAAAAGAAAAAAAAAGATAAAAAAGTAGCCGGCAGCAAGGACTGAATAGCCGGCATAATAGCCGGCAGCGGGCTCTTCTGGACAACACTGATATTACTGTTGGATTCATATAAAGCATGAATTCAGATGGAGCAGTGAGTGGAAACACAAAGCAGGATTAAGCCACGATGATGTAAGGGTACCAGAATGTAGATTCCATCGGTTTTTTTATGGCAATCAAGTTATTAAAAAAAAAATCCTCTTTTTCAGTGCATGCAGACTTTACATTGTAAACTCATTATGTTAGTTTGTTAGACTTAAAGTTGGTTCATATGCTAAGCAAATGCAATTGTGAAGTGAAATTTCTCGACATGAGCAAAGTAATTGAGCTGCTTCACACTGTTTGAACCCTAACAGTGCTCTATATTATATACGGGTGGATATTTCTGGCTGCCAGAAAAAATTTGAGTGGGCTCGGAAGTTGTACCCTTCGTAATAAACCATTCACTGTAAGCCAGTTTTGGCAGATATAATGTCATCTGATGTTAAATGGTTAGTGTGTAATGGCATGGAGTTTTTAAAGCTATAAATCACAACTTTCAAATTTTATGCATATGCAAAGTTTAATTCCCAAACTTTATTTTGGGCACAACTTAAACTTTCACAAAAGTAATTTTGAGATCACACGGTTTGTTGTAACCAATACAAATGCATTATTAAAAAGCCCTGACAATACACAGTCCAATAGTTGGGTTGATTTAATCGGACTAGGACATTGCTGGGGTTAACAATGCAAAATTTACCCCACTTTCACATTCCTGTGACGTGTGAGCAGGGTTTAAGATTATCGCTTGTGTGTCAATTTTTTTCTCTGTTTCCTTTGTTTTCTAGTCGTCAGCCCTCACGCCACATACAGACATATTGGACGATCCAATCAGCATTAGTATTCCTAGATATATGCTACGAGGTCATGGCTGGGATGCACACTATGTGTTTGAAGTGCAGGTACCATCTCATAGTCTGTGATAGTCGTTGATGTATAAAATTATATAATGCCTCACACTAGACTGTGCAAGTCTCGCGAGTATCGAAAATGAAAAAAACAACTTGAACGAAGACTATACTTTTCTATGAAATCAAATCTTCTTTTGAAGTTCCATTGTATACACAAATTTTGAAAATAAAAATACCCACAGCAATTTGTTATAAATACAATTTCAACTTTTGTATAATACAAATAATTTGTTAAAATTAACATTAAAACAAAATTCAAACTTGGGACGAGGATGCTTAATTTTTAGATACCCCACTTACCGACCATGACCAGAATTTGTTCGATCATTACATTGGTTTAATGAATCCCAGTCAGAATGTGATTATTGAATTTTCCCCATGTTCCTTCAACAGATCCAGGTTCTTGATGACAGGTGGCAGATATATCGACGGTATTCTAAATTCAGAGAGCTGCATGAGTACATGAGGAAGAAATTCCCTCAGGTAGGCCGGAGAGGAGATGTGAATCGTCTTCAGTGCCATTCCAACATGCAGCACTAGAAGAAACGTGTTTATGAAGTCTTGAACCTTGGCTTCTATCTTAGGCCATTGTTCCTGCCTAGCTTTAGAGGACAAATCTGCCTTTTGTTGGCCATATGTCATCATTTTACCACCGTACTGTCTGACGATTCAATAACATGCGCTGTGATTTTAAATGATAAACTTTACCAGCGTGCAATATGATATCATGTGGCAAATGCATCTACACAGTAGACAGTCAACCCTCCCACTGTCTGACCATTCAATTGCATCCACTGTAGTTTTGAATGATAAACTGTGCCAGCTGCCAATATGGTTACATGTGGTGAATGCATCTGCACAGTAGACAGTCAACCCTATTACTGACTGACCATTTAATAACATCAACTATAATTTGGATGATGAACTTTACCAGCCTGCGATATCATGTGGCAAATGCATCTACACAGTAGACAGTCAACCCTCTTACTGACTGACCATTAAATAGTATCCACTGCAGTTTTGAATGATAAACTTTACCAGCCTGCAGTTTGATATCATGTGGCAAATGCATCGACACATTTTAATACACAGTCAACCCTCTTACTGTCTGATTTTTCAATATCATCCGCTGTGGTTTTTAATGATAGATAATCTTTGCTAGGCTGCAATATGATATCATTTGATGAATGCATCTTCACAGTACACAGTCAACTTTCCTACTGACTCACCATTCTATGTTGTCCACTTTGATTTTAAATGATGGATAAAATATTCCAGTCTGCAGTATGATGTCTAATGGTGAATGCCTCCACACAGTACACAGTTAGTTCTGTGCACAGTTGTGCCACCATACACATTCCGTACAGTTGAATGGTTTAAAATGGTAGCGCAATTTTGAAATGGATGTAAAAATTTGCTCATTGAACAACAGAGTTGTATCATATAAGAGTTCATTGAACAACAGAGTTGTATCATATAAGAGTTCATTGAACAACAGAGTTGTATCATATAAGAGTTCATTGAACAACAGAGTTGTATCATATAAGAGTTCATTGTTTGATTCAAAACCTTTAGTCTGAGAATTATGTTAGTAATGGATTGAAAAACTTTTTTTTTTTCATAAAACAATCATTGAGTTATCTTGTTTGCAGCTTTGTTTGATCAAGTACAACATCTTTAAATTGATTAATATCAAACTTGCTTTGTTCCAGATTGGTCTACTGAGCTTTCCTCCCAAGAAACTCTTCACTAACTGGTCAGAGAGAGTCATTGCAAAACGTAAAGCAGATCTAGAGGTAAGAAGTGGCTCTACAGGAGGGGTGAAATTGGTTTGGGGGTCACAAAGGTTTTTTTTTTTATTTGAACATCCCCCCCCAATTAATTTAAAGGGGGTGAATGTTGGTTCTGTGCTCACAGTTCTCCCAATGTATCATTGTTTTACAACAAAATGCACTCCACAAGGCTACAATTGATGTGTATTTTGACTATTCTTGCAGTAAAGTTTTGGGGAAATTGGATAATCGTTTGCCCTTCCCCCAAAAATGTATCCCCAAAAGCAGCCACTTTGCTGCTCACTTGCCTGGCCCCATCCCCTCCACACACACACACACAAGTGTGTAACAGCCTGCAATCGTGGACCCTCCTTTGTTCAACTCTTTGTGATAGCAACCGTGGACCACAAAGCTTTCCTTTGTGATAGCAACCGTTGACCTATTGTCCTCTTTTGTTATAGGTCCCCGGTTTGAATGTGGTTACAGTTCCCAGTGCGCACACCTTTGTGGGGACTTCCTATTGTTGTTCTATTATTCCCTTTTCTAAAGAATCTGGTGTGGGGACCCAGTTTAACAAAGAAAAACGTTGTGGGGACCTTTGTTCCATTGTATAAAAGTCCCCACAGCTCTGGGTATGCCTACCTACCTACTCATACACACACACACACACCTAATTTTGTTTGTTTAATGGGTTAAAGCCAACTTTTAGACACTGCCCGATTCATCTGTTTCCTGTGTTCCTTTAGGACTTTGTCTACATTTTCAATTGGGCAAGGGGATATTGATATAAAGGTTTCAAACGATCGCTGTTGTGAAATGCAACCTTTATCTTCTCTTGTACTCTATTTCAGGTGTACTTGAGGAATTTCATCACGGTGTGCTTACAGGTGCCTAGCTGTCCACTCTCTCCGGGTCCAGATAGAGTCTTATCAAAACAAACGCTGTGTGACTTCGCTACATTCTTCCGCAAAGGGGCCTTTGAGACGACTAAATACGGCACTGGATGATCAGAACTTGCTGATGCATAGCGAAAGAAAGTGGTGGACTTCTGTAGTTAGTTTTTCGGGCCAAGCAGTTTTCGAGAGTCCAGGTTGTTCCATTCTTTGTCAAGCTTCCATATCTATGAATTGAAGACAGTGGTACGGCAGGCTGAAGCAGTACTAAGAATACCATAGGAGAGTGTGTAATACAGGAAAAGATCACGTTCATCACCATCGGCAGTCCCATGAGAGTATGTCTTCTTCGCTTGGGAGTGCTTCCTTTGATGTAATTCACACAAGGAGTTCTGCTACCCTTGGTGAAGACTCGACCCATAGACTGCTAAACTCCTGTCGTGTTAGGTTTACATCATGGTCTATCGCCTTTTTTATCTTGTGAAATACATGTGTAGCATAATAAGGCCATGCTCAGGGATACTGTACCTATCTACACTAACATGTTTTATCCATCCGTGCGCATGTACTGCATTTGGATCAAGAAGTGAGACTCGGTCTTGCATCTGTAGATAAAGAATAGATAAACCTCCTTTACAAACACACCGCAATGTTGAAAAAGGTCTTTTATGGAATAATTGAGTGCAATATAAACAACTTAATCACAAATCTTGGGGATTTTTTAAAGTTATATATCATGCTAAACTAAATCATGATATTGTAAATTAAACTGCGGTCATTTGTGTTATTATCTGGAAGAGTAAAAAAAGAAAGCAAGTAACAATTTTCTGTAATAGTGGTCTCCCCCCAATTTTGAGACATAAATCAAATTAGAAATCAAGCCTGATTATCAAAAGTTTAAATTAAAAATCAGGTTCAGTATTTTTCCCTTATTTTAGGGCTGTGCAGTGGTAATAAAACACTCTTAATAAATAAAGTTCTTCCATGTCTTAGTCTTCATTTGATCCATTATTAAGTTATTTCAGAATAAACTGCAAAGTAAGAGATTGAGTTTGGGAATTTGATTCATATTTTTATTGTAAGTTTCAGTGGAAGAAATAGAAATGTCTTCCAATAAATTAGTGATTAAAAATTTGAGGTAATGAACTTAGTGTAGTATTAAGTTTGAAGAAACCTTTCTTGTGGGAAATGATCTTTTTAACTGACGGCCAAAAGGCTTAAACAGGGAACAAGCAAAGATAGAATAATTGTTTACAAGGAAAAATGACATTGATTTTAATTCAGGTGTGTTTTAAATGCATCCTGGAGCATAAATTGAACAATAAGTTGTCAATGATATTTGACCACATGTGTTTTTTAATCTACGGTGTGTGATAATTAAAACTATGATTGGGGAAATTTGTTTTCCCGGGGGGGCCCTGGTTGACTTAGATTCGTCCTTAATTGCAGATGCATCCCTTGTCAGTTCTTCATTTTGGTGGTCAAATTTCAGATGAAAAGTATGTTGTTTTTTATTAGTGGTTCCAATCATGTGTGTGGCTTGGAAAATAGATAGACGATTTATTAATATCTAAGTACAAAACTGAAGACTTGGCAATGATTAAGGACATTATTTGCAATGGGGCATTCCTCAGCAAAAGGTCTTGGTTGCCCAGTTGATGATTCTCTCAATACTTCATGTTTTGTGTATTATTGAGGGTCGCTTTGGAGGTCATACCAGTGCAAAATTGACGGCATGGCAGATCAGTGAACATCATCCATCATTTTGTAGCATACATTTTTGATTATTAGTATTTATTTTTATCTCAATTTTTGTGTTAAACGTGTACAAAAAAAGTTAAAATAAGAACAAAGAAGGGTTAAGGTGTATAGTGGTATGCTGCAATTCATTGACCCTTTTGTTATGGTCAGAAATTCAAAAATTTTAAATAAAATTGTCGGGTACTTTTTAGGTAATTTTTGAAAGTTGTGTCAAAACTTTGTGTGTATAAATGAAGGTTTCATGCTTTGCTCACTCATAAGGAATAATCTTGTCTATAGTTCAAGTGAAAATAACTTCCATATTATCTTTTTTTAAATTTGTATTTTGGGTTGAACAAAGAAAACTTGACTAAACCTGGACCTGAACCTGCGACCTCTGGATCAACGTGCTGACGCTGTACCACTAAGCTATCTAGCCCGGTGGGGGTTTTTCGTAGAAAATTAAACTGCATAACTTGCACGTGCCCCCCCCAATTGATGTCAGTGCCCCCCCCCGGGTGCCCCCCCATTTGAAATCTGAACCTTTAAGACTATAATAATTACCAGAATATAAAATGTCAAATAATAAACCACAAGGGAAACTGACTGGGTAAATTTTTAAATGATTTTGGGTTGAACAATAAAAAATTGACTAGAGCGGGATTTGAACCAACGACCTCCGGTTTAACGTGCCGGCGCTCTACCAACTGAGCTATCCAGCCCTATGTTGGCGGTCTCCCTATTTTGTCAATATCTTTGTTCGGGGGGTGCCAGTCAGAAGCCATTCGACCGTAAACTGCCGTGTAGCCAGGGATCACACCCAAGTATACGATACAACCTGGGAAGCGGCAGCCAGGGGATCACCTTAAGGGGATGCGACTTTTTATATCAGATATCAAATAATAAACCACAAGGGAAGCTGACTGGGTACATTTTTAAATGATTTTGGGTTGAACAAAGAAAAATTGACTAGAGCGGGATTTGAACCAACGACCTCCGGTTTAACGTGCCGGCGCTCTACCAACTGAGCTATCTAGCCCTATGTTGGCGGTCTCCCTATTTTGTCAATATCTTTGTTCGGGGGGTGCCAGTCAGAAGCCATTCGACCGTAAACTGCCGTGTAGCCATTGTAAAACTCTTGAGCTGTAAGAGCATTGATCTGAAATATCTGCTTCATTTGAGACATTACTTTGTTCTTCAGTGTATAGGGTATATTAAATAGTTTGTCAATATGTAAAAATCGAAATTGGGGGGGGGGGGGGCGGATGGGTCAAAACAATTTCGAAAAAATATCAAAGTTTCATTAATTAGGCCTACTGTGCATGGCCCCAAGTGTGTAATAAATAAATACTAGTGCCAATCCTCAAAATACATAAATCCCCATAAAAAAAAAGACTCCGGTCTCGCAATCCCATGTTAACAGTTATGATTTATTTCTACACATTCAAAACTGCATGGTTCTAGATGTGCGAAAATGAAGAGAGAAAAAAAGACGACAAAAATTAAATCTTTGTTTCATTATGATGTATTTTATAGGCTGCAGGATCTGACACAAAATAAGAAAGGATGCTAGCGAATATTGGGAGGTTTTTTAAGAAGCGACCCATATTTGTAAACATTATTAATAGTAAACGAAGCGCTAAAAAAGAGCATAGAAACATCATTTTGCAAATTGACCATATTCCCTTTGGTTTAATTGAGGGGCTGTTTGGACTCCCGCCATTGCGTGGATTAAGATCCAGTTTTTAAAAATTGCAAAGGAATCTATAGTTGGTTTGCCAGCAGTGCCCCCCCTAGAAAAAATGGTGCCCCCCCCCCCTAAAAATTGACCTTAGTTACGCCGCTACTTGTAAAATTTGTTTATTAATCTTAAATTATATCAATAACTCAATATAGGGTACTGTGACTAAATTAGCTTGTCTGTTTTACTTATAAATAATGTTTTAAAAGCCTGCAAATGAATGCTTAAAATGATTGGTGTTTATTGAAATTTATTTTAAAGAAAAAAGGAACGTCACTAATTTTGTTTTTTAAATTAGGGTAAACTAATTGAACTACTTGAAATATTACATGTGACTTATTATAAGAAGTGCCTTGTAGAGTATTTGAAGACAGGCTTTTGTCTGAAGTACAGGGTAAGAAAAAACAGACTGTCATTTTTTCCTGGCTTTCGGTGCTAGTCAACATGAACATCAAATTTTTGTATGAAACAGAACGGGACCAGACTATTTTTCCCTTTGAGCCTTGAGCCCATTTTGAAACCACAGCTTTGGCTTTGGCTGTGTTCAAAATTGGGGTTATGGCTACGGCTAAGGCTGGAATGCTGCATCATCATTTTGTTGAAGTATAAGATGTCCTTAGCAACACCCTTAGCAACCGTTGTAGCCGTAGCTAAATCTGTATATCTGATACAGGGCTTCAAACAGGAGGACGGGGCCCAAAGCCAAGACCAGAGCTGTGCTTTTGAAAATGGCCTTGTTCTGCATGCCTTCCATAAAAATAGAAAAACCCGCTATTTTTAGGCTTTTTTTTTACCCAAAAGAAAAAATTTCAAACATTTTGAAAAAACAAAAATCCCAAATTAAACTTTCACACCCTCTGATATGTTACAGTGGTGTGTCGCCACTGGGCCCAATTTCATAAAGCTGCTTAAGCAGAAAATAATTCTTAAGACTTTTCTGTTGAGCAAAATTTGAGCTTGGTACTAGTCACAGATGTGATGACTGGTATTTTGGCTGGTAACCTTGCTCTGTTGAGCATAACTATGTTATACTTGTTTTGTTTGCTTTTTAAATGGCTGGTAACCTTGCTCTGTTGAGAATAACTACATGTATGTAAATACTTGTTTTTTTTAAATGGAGCTTGTTGAAATTGGACTGTGGTGTAATATCATATACTGAATTCGGGAAAAAAGTAAAACATAATTAGGACAAAAATATATTTCTTTCGTTTTGTAGCTATTATGAAGCTTTTTAATTTGTAAACCTGTCCTAACACCTGCAGCGATAAAATATAAATTTACACACATTTTGTCAGATTAGGCTACTAACTAAAGCGCATCTTTTTAACATTAATTTAAGTTATTAATCAAAATCATGTAAGAATCTTGAAAACAAAATTTTTTTTTTTTTTTTTGTTCATTAGTTTTTCAATTACCCGTATTTTTAATGTATCATTACTCTTGCCTTTTGATTAACCATTAGCATTTAATTTGTTTTTGTGCAATTTTCTTTTGTTAAAGTAGAATGAGTTTCATTCATGTGTAATTATAGACAAGATTCAGCACTGGTTTTGTAATGTTTGCAAAATTGCTTCTACTAGTAAGCTTGCTCCTTGAAATCAATATATAGGTTTTCCTAGCCAACTGTTTTTAGCTTTCTCTGGTCGATAAAGATCATTCAAATTCGTTAAAGTTGCAAAGATCATTCACTTTCTTAAAAGCCAGCAGCAAGATATAGTCTTGAATGCCAATAAATGAAATAAAATGACCAAAAACGAACCAAAACAAAATTATGTCTGCAAGAAAACGAGTAGCTGAAAAGAAACACTGGTCCAACTGAATTAGGGAAAAATGTGTTTTAGTGACTGAATTAATTTTGCTGAAATTGATTGGGAAAACCTAAATTAAGGTACAATGTCAGGAATCTGTTGGCTGCAGACAGTTCTTCAGATTGGTTTAATTTGTTCAAATCAAACAAGGTACAACATTTAGTTGGTAAATAATTTCTGCTTTGACTACACTCTTCTAATCAGTATAAGCTATACTGATTAGAATTTGGTTTATATTTGGTTTATGTTAGAAAAACTTCTACATCTTGTTTGATATTTTCTTTGAATCATGATGAAGTACAGCATTGACACTACCAGTCAAAATTTCAAATTATAATGAAATGAAATTTAATTGTATCTTATCAAGCAGTGTGGCCTTAATTGCAAGGCTGGCTTATAAGTTCACTCATACGCACCGGCGATGCACACGCAGTTTACTGATCTGTCACAGACTCTATGCGTAGACTCGATGCGTGTGTATCGTCCTGCGTATTCCGTGCATAGACTATCGGGCAATATTTGGATAGTAGGCTACCTGAAAAATTACAGTCACCATGCTTTGACTATTGGGCAAAGGAATGGTGCAGAACAGAGTTGCAGTCAATGCTACAAGCAGTCTTCAATTCAAATGCATTATCGTTATTATTTTTGTTATTGCTTTGAATTTATTTTGAAATACAGAAGAAATTTTTTCAAAGTGACTGGGGATTGATGAAAGGAGAATGTACTTTACTATGTGTTCTTTAGTAGCTTTCTACCCACTTTTCAATCCTTCAAAACTGTATTTATTGTGTGCTGCTTTATTTATGCTGAAAAATAACATTTGTCAGTTCAATAAAACAAAATGTTTATTTAACCTGCGAGAACTTAGTTTATTATAAATTTAACAATTAATTGAAGTGCAAATTTTCCAGAACCATTTGTTTAAAACCTTTTGTTGCTGTCATTGGCTGTGAGAATGGTTCTGTAAAGTTGAAATTTGAGGTTGTGTGAAATACTCTAATTTACTTTGAGCAAAATTTGAGTCGCACATCAACACAGCTGGGGTTAAACACACATGCATGCTGTCACATTTTGAAGTTCATTAATCTTTTCTTTCGCTATAATTTGTGGAGACATTTGCTTTCTGGTAAACAACTGAATATGGGACCATGTATAACAATAAGGTTTTCTGCATGATGGGAGAAATTGCAGAATTATTAGTTTAAAAAAAGGTTCAATTTTAAAAGTGAAATAGGCAAAAATGGTGAAAACATTCTGCCCACTTAAGGATGCAAGCACCATTGGGAAACATTGGAACACTAGGTGGCAGCAGACATACAAAGTAACTTAACTCATTTTATACGTTTAGTTTTGAGCACGCACTAGAGCTGCTTAAGAACAAACACAACTAAACACAACAAAATTATGCTTTTCAGAATAAGGTTACCCGCCAAAGTACCTAGTAACATGTACCATTTGTGCCTGTTATCCTGCCAAATTCTTCTAAGCTAAGCAGACAATTAATTAAGCAATATTTTCTGCTTAAGCAGCTCTATGAAATTGTCCCAAAATCTCCCATTTCTTAGAGCTGCCTAGCAGAAATTACTATAACAATTTTCTGCTTAGCAACAATTTGTAGGAGTCCTTCACAAGACTACAGTCACAAAATGACAAAGACTACACGTACTATGTTGATAGTTTGCCAGGTAACCTTTTTCCTCTATGCATCATCTCTCTTAGTCTTGGTTCCAAGACGCTCCAGTTGTGTAGTCACGAAAACTTAACCGCATAACCACTCGCCACTAGAGGGTGCTATCATTCCCGTAACCGCTATCACACCACGAGTGGTTAGGTTTTTGTGACTACATTTGTTCGTGACAACACAACTGGAGCGTCTTGGAACCAAGACTACATCTCTCTATGCCTCAGTGTCTTAATATGGCCCCTGATTATTGGTAGTCTGTTGAGAAGAGCAATGTGGCTAGATATCTTTGGTCCTGAAACCTTGGTTGTAAAGTTTTGGGAATGAATTGTTAAAATGTTGTTTTTAAGTTATACTGAAATAAACTGTTATACTGAAGCCGTTACCAGTCCAATGGATAGTTTGTACCATTTATGTTTAGTCAAAGATAGTTAGTTAAAGCATGGAGGAAGGAAAATGTTAAAGGCAGGTATACTGTTGGTAACTGTTAAAGACTAGTCATGCTAGTAGCCTCACTTGGTGTATCCCAACATAAGCATAAAATAACAAACCTGTGAAAATTTGGTCTCAATTGGTAATCGAAGTTGCAAGAAAATAATGAAAGGAAACAAACCCCATTTTTGCAAAGAATTGTGTGCAAGATGCCTGAGAAATTCACAGATTCCATTTCTTGGGTGAAAAATTACTTCCTTCTCTAAAACTATATACTTTATAGGCAGTCGTTTCTAACAATCAATGTTTTGTAATATCAATAGCTCTTCAGAGTCTCACTACCAAGTAAGTTGTTATGGTCGTCGACTTGTGGAGTAATTACCAAAAGTGTACATGTACACCCTAACTGATAAGTTTATTAGAGTCATTATATTTTACAAAGATTGCATCACCACGCTGGATCCATTCTGCAACAAAAAAGCAAACCGCAACAAAGAGCAGGAAAATACGACAGTTTGACTTGGGCATCAAGTGAAGTTGGTTCAGTCATGGAGGTAGGTCCTCCATGGTTCAGTTAACAAAACCTTGATCATAGTGTAAAGAAAAGCCGGTATGTGCGTATACCTATATGTTTCACAGGACTCAGAATACAGAGAGTACAAAGTGCTTATTGGTGTTTATATAGGCTCTATGGATAAAAAACCAAAATCTTTATTCCTGATGCAAAAAATATTTTGAAATCTATTACACATGGTTGAACCAATAATTTAAATAAAAGAAGTCGATCATGACTATATATAGTAATTTAGTATATACTTGTACAGAAACAATAGACCAAAAACAATTTGGTTTATTTAACTGTCTATTTTTCGGCATATTCCAATTCTTAGCCGGAAGTACTTGGTATCACTCTTCAACTCGGGAAAATACAAGTTAAAAGGCGCCGAGAATCACCTTGGGATCGGGAGTCATGCCTCAATGGTTTTAACAATAGCAGTCGAAGCATAATTATTTGAATAACATCCCGTGACATTGCCCAATAGTACAGTAGGCTATTAACATCCGTGACATTGCATGCCCAATAGTACAGTAGGCTATTAACATCCGTGACATTGCATGCCCAATAGTACAGTAGGCTATTAACATTCGTGACATTGCCCAATAGGCTAAGCTTCGCCCGTGCGAAATAAAAATGAATTGGGGACTATGACATGACTTCCCTCAACACCCGCCTAACCAACATGAAACTCAAGGGGAAAAAACTTCACTTCAGGCTAAACTCAAGAAAATTCTTCTTCTCAGTCACAAAGTTACGGGTTGTTAGCTCTCTGTCCTTTCTCTATGCTTCGCTTTTAGAATTAGAAGTACTAATGCAGAAAAAACATACTGGGCTTGCAAGAAAATAACTGGACAATAGAGGGCCTACATAGTTACTGTGGGCTTGTACCCACACCCGGCCCCGCCCCCACATCCAGTCAGTAAAGTGTAGTCACTTGACTTCTCTAGTTCTAAGATCAGCATCGAAAAGCGCAATGCACGACGAAGCGACTGCATGCTGAATCTGTTTGCAGAACCACCGCAACGTGTCGTCATTGCAGTGCCTGGAAATCTGTAGGTTTTTTTCTCTTTTTTTACACTTTTACTGAAATTTTAAAATTGTTTTGACATTCAAGTTGCCACTAAATCATAATGATTGAAGACAACTTGTGTTATAAATTAATGACGGTGTGTACACGTGTGAAACAATACGTGTGGGCCGGGACAGTAGGGCGTCAGTGCGTTGTATGCAAAAGGGGGCGTGTTGTGTATTTGTATCCTCCCCTGTCCGGTTTTCGATGTACTATGCCTTTTTCTTTGAATTGAAAAAAAATAAAAATATTCCATAATCAACTGATGCCCCTAATTACCTTCCTTTGTTTATAAGAAATATGCAAACATATATTAAAACGTGGTGGACATTGAAACTTTCACACCACGCACCGATCTTCGATGACTTTTTCAATAGCTTCAATAGCGTCCCATTTGTTTTGAGTTTGACCTGTTTTCGATGCAAACAAGAAAGTATGGTGTCCGGGTGAAGCCATACGTGGAAGAAACATCTGCAGTGACTACAAGTGTTCTGTGAGACTTAGTGTATGACACTATAGCCAGCAGTTTTCTTCATTTTATTCAACATATTTTTTATTTTGTTTAAAAAATAACCATGGTATTTTTCAAAAACCTTTAAAAAAAATATATAAAACAAAAATGTAAATAATTCTTGGCTTTGAAATCTTATTTTTATTTAGTTTTGTGTCTTTTTATGTTTCTTAACATTTATAATAAAGCATATAAATAAACAGTGATAATCGAATCACAAAGCTGATGTTTAAATTTTAATATTAATAACAAAAATGATAGAGTGTTACAAAAAATAATTATCCAGACTATAATAGAAAATGATATAAGGCACATGGCTTCTTTAAGCCTCTGTATTTTTTCCCCCAGAATGCTCAGCAGAATGTTCAGTCACATGATTTGATCATAGTGAATTGTGAATTGAAAAAGTGTTTGATGAAACTTTTTCGGTGGGAATTTTTTTTTTTATGGCCCCGACAATATGACATATTTTTGTACCTTGCAGAAATGCCTAAAATACCACAACTTTTTGCATTTACAAGTGCAACTAACCAGTGGAGCCTTACATGTTTCTAAGTTTTGGTCAAATGAGAGGAGACTCTTTGCTTGGCAAGTCAAACCACAAAAATTGTATCTAGGGATTCTAGGGACTGTTTACATCGCGCGCAGAGAGGTAAAAGATTTGCCTCGATTTCAGGGACGCCCTGAATACAGGGCGTCCTTACGATTTGTAGGCCTACTTTTTTTACTAGGGTCATTTCATTTCTCCTTGAAAAGCATTCTTACAGTTGACACAGTTATTTCATGTTACATTTGCCTGTGGTGTACTGTGAAAGTGTTTGTTAAAGTTCAAACATTTGAAATTTATTTCCTCAAAAAAGTATTTAGGCGTATATTAAACATGGACACCGTTTCAGTGTTGAGTTTTTAGGCCAAGAGAATGAAAGTTATAGATTTGTGTCCGGACTTTTATGAAAACACATGAGGCTTTTTTTCATTATTCATTATTCATTATTTTTCAATGACCGTCGTGTTTTATTTACAAATTCAATACAACTTACAAGCAGCGGCAATAATGCGGCATAGCTAGTCTTGGTGCAAGACATTCTTGTTGAGTTCAAACCATAGGGCGTACATAGTATGCACTCAACAACACTATACGCGTCGTGACTATTCCACCGATAGAGGGCGTCTTCTGGAAGTCGGGAATCCGTGAGGGTGCATTACTCTAAATCGACCAAAAATTCATGCGCCAAGCTACTTATCATAATTTGTAAACCCACAACTTATTTTTAATTATAACGTTTTGGGGGTCATGCAACTAATAGATTGTGTAATTAAGAATCTATCACAACCTGGGGGTTCTGGGTTACAACTTTTGAGGAGATTTGATAAATTTGGGCCATAAAGTTGGTCCTATTTAGCTTGGGAATTGGAGGAGTGCCTCATGAAAACTGGCGGCAAGTCGGTTTGGGAAAAAGCACATTTTCGGGGGTGTTTTTTTCTGGGGTAATTAGCAAAAATTCCAAACGGCTGACCTGCCAAAAATTGAAAAGAAATCTGAGGTTTAGTTGTCCGAAAATATGTTTGATTGGTTTTCAAGAGGCTGAGAGACTTAAAAATATTTGTTAAGTATTTTTGAATATTTATCATTTAGCGTTGGTTGCTATGGGAGTTGATTTAGTGTGGTGAACCCGTGAGTGCGATGTGTGGTGGTGGTTATCTGGAAGTTTCCCAACAGCGCCCGCTATTGTTCGATAGTCATTATGCGCGGGGGCCGGGCGCTAAATCGGGATAGTTGCGTGATCGGGATAGTTGCGTGATTGGGATAGTTGCGTGATAATGAACAACAACGTCTTGCACCAAGACTACGGCAAGCGATGATACTGTTGTTATACAGCTGAATTTACGTGGTAAATAGATCGTCTTTCCGCTGTGGGCGATTTGGCAGAATTTCTGTGATAAAAGGGATTTTTTTTTAAATAATGAAAATTTTCGTGCGGTAGCCTTTCAGGCATGCGGGCGGTGGACGCAAATCTATAACTTTCATTCTCGTGGCCTTACTTTTGCAGTTTTTCAACACTAAAAAATACATACCCATAGTCATGCAAACTCACTTTGTCTTCTAAATTACATGACACACAATGCACCAAGAAAAACATTTGTTACAGCAGTCACTGCTGGTCAGTGATGAATTGAAATACAACAGAAATGAGACCAGAAGTGAGTGCAGATGTAATGTAACATTACATTTAAATACAAAGACGCCAAAATGTCACAATGTCACATTCCTTCAGTAGTTAATCACCTACTATCACACACACAAACAATTCTTGCCGGTGCATCATGTCGCTTAGTACACAAAGTGAGTTTGTATTTAACTATTCATTTGAGTGTTGAAAAAGGCTGAAAAATAAATACTGAATGTAACCATGGAGGATGAATGTAACCATGGAGGATGAATGTAACCATGGAGGATGAATGTAACCATGGAGGATGAATGTAACCATGGAGGATGATGTAACCATGGAGGATGAATGTAACCATGGAGGATGAATGTAACCATGGAGGATGAATGTAACCATGGAGGATGAATGTAACCATGGAGGATGAATGTAACCATGGAGGATGATGTAACCATGGAGGATGAATGTAACCATGGAGGATGAATGTAACCATGGAGGATGAATGTAACCATGGAGGATGAATGTAACCATGGAGGATGAATGTAACCATGGAGGATGAATGTAACCATGGAGGATGAATGTAACCATGGAGGGTGAATGTAACCATGGAGGATGAATGTAACCATGGAGGATGAATGTAACCATGGAGGATGAATGTAACCATGGAGGATGATGTAACCATGGAGGATGAATGTAACCATGGAGGATGAATGTAACCATGGAGGATGAATGTAACCATGGAGGATGAATGTAACCATGGAGGATGAATGTAACCATGGAGGATGAATGTAACCATGGAGGATGAATGTAACCATGGAGGATGAATGTAACCATGGAGGATGAATGTAACCATGGAGGATGAATGTAACCATGGAGGATGAATGTAACCATGGAGGATGAATGTAACCATGGAGGATGATGTAACAAGGACACAGTGTCCATGTTACATCTAAATGATACGTTTTTGATCATAATTTTGTTAAAATAAATGTTAACAATTTAAAACTTAAAGAAACACTTTCAAACTCATAGGGGAATGTTACATGAAATAATTGACAAAAATTAGTTAGTGAACTGATGTTTTGACCTTACATGTAGTTTAGAAGAATCTTTCTTGATTGAAGGCTGATTATGACAACACAACTTACAGCTTACAGGTGGTGTAACAAAAGCAGTCAAGTGGAAAGAAATGACAAATTTAGATAAAAAAGCGCACAGAAAAGGGTTCTGTGTGCTTTCATCTCTGTAATATCTCTTTCCACTCGACTGCTTTTGTAATGTTACACCAGTACCTGTTTATGTGTGTTGTGCAACTTGTGTTGTCACTCAGCCTTCCAGAAAGACTCTGCTAGGGTCGAAACGTCGAGCCACTAACTAATTGTTGTTGCATTTAGGCCTATACCATACATCCTTTTGGTGGGTAAGCAGTTTGCAACAGCTAGTTCTATTTTCTCATGAAATAATTGAGTTAAATGTAAGAATGCTTTTAATAGTACGGATCAATGCATAAATAACATGTTACAAAATGTCCCAACCTGGTGAAATGACCCACAGCAAATTGCAATGCAAAAGTATTCACTGCGTGAATGAATAGATGAGAGGCTCATCTCATTAGCACTGTAACTTGAGACAACTCAAGACAACTTGAGACAACTCAAGACAACTCGGCCAACTCAAGACAAGTAGGATTTGAAGCTTTGCATGGTGGGAGTATAACTAGGAGAGGTTTGCGGTAACACCATGTTAACATCTCTTTTGAGTACTGTTGGTTATGTTAAAATCTCGAGCACACGGAAGGAGGGGAGATTATGAGAAGTCAGCCATCGTCAAGCACTCCAACATCACCGACCACCAAGTAGACTGGGGTGCTGCAGAACTCATCGCTCCCATCCAGGGATGGCACCCCAGATGGATCAGAGAGGCCATCGAGATCTACAAGCACAACACAATTCCTCAAGACATAGGCTTCCACATCAGTGACATTTGGCTACCACTCTTCCCGACTAATGGATCTCCTATATCCAAGGTCACATCTCCTACCCCTTAGACTTGGGTCTTCTTTACCCTCAGTCTCCTCTAGGTTCCCTCACCCTCCCTGTGCTTATCAACAACTGATTCAGTTCAGTGAGCACACACTCCCTACCCACTCCCAGTGGGTTTCAGTTTAGGTTTAGTCCCAGCTCCAGCCTACTTGCTTCATTGAGCTAAGCCCAGCTTATCCAGTTCCTGTTTCCGCCTTCGTGCATCACCGAGCTAAGCCCAACTCTCAGTTAATCCCCTACAAGGCAGTACATAAGCAGCATCCAGCAACAGAGTCCAGCATTCTCCTGAAGACGATCAGAGCATACTGATCGAAATGTTGAGTCGTTAACCACCGGTTCTTTTCAGATCCACCAGTTCCGGATCACTTCAGCTTTTCAATAACCATACAAATTAAATTACTTTTCACATGTCCAAATTCGGCAATACATGAGAATAATCATCCAATAAACCATGGAGGTACAACCATAAAGCTGGGGTGCTGGGGTTTTTTTCAAAATTTTGACATCTACGCATGCTGTTGTACTTAACTTCTAGTGCTCACTCTCAGTGAAAATCTGTGTCAAATACTGAACGAGAAGCCAGTACAGCACTTTGCTATGATATTCTCAAAAAAATGCCCCAAAATGACAAAAAGACTCAAACAAAATAGCGCCTACTGGCTTCTTGATATACCAACAATGCAACATCAGGCATTTAATTGTACTCGGGATCATTTTGTGTGTGGTCACGTGTCGGGTTTGCCGTTGATGCGTTCAAAGATGTGGATGTAACAGATGTTTGTTTCCATCATTGATCTCCATTTAATGTTGTTTGGGGTTGAAGTACAACTTTCCTATAAAGTGCGTAGATTTGTTGATACTTTTTTTTGTTAATATCCCAATGTATGGTAAGAACTGAGACCTGTACTGGCTGCTCGTTCAGTATTTGACACAGCCGCACTAGTATGGCAAAGGTGAAGAATTCTCCTTCGCCACACTAGTTGGGCAATATTTCAAAAACAGGACAAAACTAAAAGTAACCCAAGGATTTCAAGGATCTATCGAGCTGGTGACTACACCACATGGCTTTGTCTTCTTAAATTGAATTAGATTGAATTGAAATAATTTATTGACAATCAAATTTGACAAAAGACAGCTTGAGGGCTGATACATAACGAATTAACAAAAAGTAAAAAGGATAAAAAAGAAAGAATAGGCTATGATAATTAAAAAGAAAGACAATAATAGAGAATAATGTCAAAATTGTGTATAACAAGATTTAAAGGAATGTAGGATAAAAAATAATTCCAGGCCTGAGATTTATACATTATAGGAAGCATCAATTGATTCTTCATAACCTTTTTTCATTCAGTCAGCCTAGAGCGAAACGACTAGCCCACAAAAACAATGGCTAACCTACATGAACCACACCTGAGCAAGATGGCTCAACCATGGCTTCTTTCAGTCACACCTTCATCTTCTATGATCGACTCACAAGTAGCAATAAAAGCGACTGGAGTTAAGGCTAACAGCTATGTCACTATCAGGTCAGACTTGTATTCAGGTTTTTTTTCTCTTCACATTGTATTGTTGTTTATAACACATGTAAATTGTCTATTTTAACAGAATGCAAATAACATCAGCTACGGGCTAAACTTAGTACAGTGAAAAGTAACTTATTTTACACTAGCTAGCTTCTTACCTACTTTTTTTCAACTGGCTGTCATCTAGTTTTTCCATACACATGCATGGCATGCAGTGAGTTATATTAAAGTTGCTTTTTCTCAATTCAATGTGTTTTTGTTATTTAAGGACTTCTTTATTTGTGCAAATACCATGATTATTTGTAACACACAAACATTAATTGTTTGTTTCATCAAGGTCTGTTGCCAAAAAGAAAACCGGTGAAGCGATTGAAACATTTGAAAGTTACGCTCATTACAAAGCAGATGAAAATGGAGAAGTTTCTTTGCCCGATCAGGCTTCTTTGGGCGGATCATATACTGGTAAGACCAAAATAAAATAAAAATAGAAAGCATTATTTATCAGAAGTAGGCCCCCCTATTAATCTGATTTTTGCGATAAGTTACTTTTTAACTTCTTAATCAATCTCAATGTGATAATAATTATCTTTAGGGATTGAACCCATGGGTCTGTTTTGGAGCATGGCGCCATCACTAGGGGAGCGGCTCGGAGCTCGGTTTATCCTAAGGGATGCCACAAAGCCTATGGTAGTTCAGCTTTCATTGTATGAGGGCCAACTGGATACTGAAGCTCTACAGACTAAGGAACCAGAAGCTACTGCCACTGCAGAGAGATGGTACATGGGCAAAGATGTAGAGAGGATTGAAGTGGAATCTGGACGAATAAGGGGAGCTTTATTTAAACCCAAAGGTACTATAAACACAGCCTGATTTTGGCTGCTGGCCACCTTCCTTAAATCAATACCCTTTCTTTTAATAAGTGAACCAAACTTGATATAAAACATACTGTAAATAAGTTCTGAAAAAGTCTCACCATACATGTTTTTGCACATGTCATCAGTATGGTCCTAACAGCAATAGTTAGCTACATTTGTTCAGATCTGGGCCCACCTTCATGGCTCTGCTTACCGTAAGCAAAGAATCGACGCTTACGGAAACAGGGAATTTCGTGCTTACGTCAAGCGTATCTCATATGTTAGCAGGGAAATTTTGCTTGTGGCCTGCGTACTCCACGGTGCTAGGCATTCTTCGCTTACACAGTTAGCGCAGAAATTCAACTCTTGCCCTGAAGGCAGAGAATGGTGATCGCAAGCGTATAGTTCAGCGGTAAGCAGAGACATGAAATTGGGCCCTGCTCCAAAGGGTTGTTGTAATAACTGCATCTAGGGATAAAGAATATTATTTTTGGTTTTTACTCTACACCGATGTGTAATAAGCACTGTATGCTCAGTCAGTACTATCCCAATTCCTTTGGAAAAGAATCCACAAGCATACACTACTCGGATGGGATTGAAACCCACAACTCCAGTTGGTGTATAGAGCAGATGTCTGCCACTGCACCACCGAGCACGCATAGTGACCAGAGGCCAGTTCAAATCCTGTAATTAGCAGCGGGTACCACAAGAGTTTAATTGATGTAACAACCCCTGCATGCGTGAAGAATATTATTCGGTATTATACCCCTACTCTGTTTTGTGATAAGCACTCGGTGCTTTGTGGGTATTGCAGAAAAAATTTCACAGGCATACTGCTGGGATGGACTTCGAACCTTCAACCCAAGGTTATGACGTTCTAACAAGACTCTTTTAATACTTCCGTGTGTGATTTTCTTGATCCATTTTTTATTTCTTCCTCAGGACCTGGACCTTTTCCTGGTGTGATTGATATGTTTGGTACTGCTGGAGGATTGATTGAGATTCGTGCTGCTGCTTTTGCATCTCATGGATTTGCTTCCTATGCTCTGCCCTACTACGCCTACAAGGATCTGCCAAAATATCTTTGGAACAAAGATGCTAATTATTTTAGGGTAGGGAGGCAATATAATAATAATAGTGCAATATGGGAGTCCTGTATTAATTGATATGGGTGTCCTGTATTGATCAATATAGGACGCTTTGCATTGATGCTTCACAGTGTAATTTACAAAATAATCCTTCCCAACCTCATGTCATGACGAACAAGGTTTGTACCTACATTGAGTCGTCCACATTGTTTGCATAGGGTTTTTAGAATTTTTCAAAGTGAGGGGTGCACAAGTTTCTTTGTCTATTGAATTAAAATTTACCCAATCTGTTTCCCTTGTGGTTCATTACTGGAAGACAAAAGATGGAATTTAATTGCAAAATACAACAATTCATAATAACTTTTTTTCCCGCTATTTAACTTTCAGGATGCAATAGATTGGTTGTGTGACCAGCCGTATGTGAAACCTGGTGGGATAGGAATAGTGGGCGTATCTACAGGGGCCACTCTTGCCCTACAGACATCTGCACTTTTTCCTGAAAAGGTACAGTGAAATTTTATTTTTAATGGCACTGCACATTCTTCTAAACATTTGTTAACTCTTTTTGTTTCTCGTTTTGTTTCTTAATAAGAAAAAAAGAAATGAAACGAAGTGATGTTAGTTCTAACGGGATCAGACTGTAGTTCTCTGTGACCCTGAGTAGTAATTTTTCTTGTACCTTGAGCAGAACACATTACCGATATATGGGTTTGTCCTTGCGGGACAGGTTGGCTTGTCACTTCACTAGTCTTTCATTTTCCCTGGAGTTCATCTTAAGATTGTCTTTCAACATAGTCCCAACATAAGGGACTTAAATTTAAATCCATCTATGAACTGTTGGTAGGGTACTGGCATGTTAATCTGGAGGTTTCAGGTTCGTAAATTTTACTTTGTCCGACCCAAAGTTATGATTTCCTTTTCTCTTTTATGAAAATGTGGTTTGGATTCACTGTGAATCAACGGAATCCTAATGGCCACAAAAGCCACAGCCAATAATCCACCATTGCTGAAATTGTGGACTTGCATACTGAATACAATGATAAACAACCTTGGCAGCCTATTGATTGATCTCTCATAATTCTTGTTTGTACAACCATGGAGGTAGAATAAAGACAAAGGTCTGGAATTGGAGATTATGCAATAATCCCCAGGGGAAAAAGGGAGACTTTGAGCCTTTGTTCCTCTCTGTGATAAAGCATAGTAGGGTGAGTGCCTACACTGTGCATGCTACACAATGAAAGGTCTGGGCATATTCACAAGTCACCCAATGTTGACCTCATAACCAAATAAGTGTTCCAGTGTATATACCTGCTTTTGGCGGCATCCCATGTACAAATCTAAAACATGTTAATCAGTCATCCATTTTCAGCCAGCCAGGGTTCTTAAAATGTGTGCGTTTGCTAGTGTACACATCTTCCAGCGTAAAATGGTGAAGGGAGATTGCCGTTTAACTTGTTGCAGGGTTAATTAACTCATTCTGGTCATTTATACGTTACGGTTTTCTTGACTTTGGCAGGATTTCATACGGAAATATCTTTTGTACATAATGAGGATCGGTACTTGCATGTACTTGTATGAACTTTTAATCAGTGAGCGTCCAGATTGGAATTGATCATTTTTTCAATGGTTTTTTTAATTCTGTACTTTGTCCTTAAAAAAGCACATGGACAACATTGGTAATTGTCAAAGACCAGTATCCGCACTCTGTGTGATCCAACATGTACATGAGATAACAGACCTGTGAAAGTTGAGGCTAAATCGAACACTGGACTGTGGCAAGAAAATAGTGGGGGAAAAAACCTATACGTTTTCACTGTTTTAGAACATCCAGTTTTGGTCTCGCAAGATCAAAACTAGTTGTTTTATTCACTTCTAAAAAAACTATAGAATTTCAGACAAAGTATTTATGTATTTCAACATCATTTATGTTGTTCATAACACCCTTTTTAAGGCTTTGGTCCAACATTTGGACTCGGTACTTCGGTATCAAAATACATGGTACTTGGACACTTGTACTTTTTTCTCAATGGCCACACTCGAGTTACTTTGGAATGAGTACAGAATCGAGTACTACTCGGCCACCCTACTCAGAATTGTTACATAATTGAATTGAAGTAAACACAGGAGCACATGTCATACACCATGTCTTTCCATTTTATATTCGTGTAGGTCAGTGCAGTGATCAGTATTAATGGAGCCCATGCTTTTGTTTCGTTCCCATTGAAGCTGAACGGAGAGGAATTGCCTTATGTTCGGTAAGTATTCCCAGCTGACCCGTCTCGGCATTTTATCTCAAGGTGTGGTGCCCCAACACCGAAAACAGGCACTTCTATCATATCAATATCATGTGCTGTCTTAAACATTCTATTTTTAGCCTACATGCCCTAATTAGGTGTTATTTCAGAAGACTCTTATTCTCGTCAAAAGACTCTTATTCTCGTCTTTTTGACAAGCAAATAAACCCAGCTTTGAATTTTCTCAAAAAGTGCCTGGTTTTTGCCTGGAGCGTTACATACGATTTTCCTTGGCCAAACCCTTCAAGTTTTATCAATTTTTACTTCCCGTCACAACAACATAAATTAAATATATTTTTACCACTGACAGCAATCTGAACCCACTTCTTTTTAAAGTGACTTAAACTCTTTAGGTTCTGTGCACCAGGCCTGTGATTGGTCTGGGTTTGTTCTGATTTCAGGATATAGTGCTGATCTCCCTACATCTATTTTCTTGAAGGGAACTTGGCCCTTAATATGACCAATGTTGTAGAGAGTATATAAACCACCATGATAATAACAATAATACTTACTAGTGACTTCTTATATAGCGCTTAAAGGCAAAGTATACCTTTGATTTTTGTAAGCGTTCAATTGTTTTTAATCCTATATAAATGTTGATACATACGATAAAACGAACCTGTGAAAATTTCATTTCAAAATGTGGAACCTTTTTCAAGATATCGCCAAAACATCCGGAGCGAATATGCCCACGCAGGAAGAATAATCCCTGATAGGAAAACACAATCTGAGAAGCGATTCTGACAGAAACGTTTCTCGGGTTCAAATTTTGGGGATAAAAACTGATACTTTTTTACATAACCACAAAACTTTGAAGTGAAATGTTTCTCGAAATGCTTTATACTGTCGAAAGCTGCCGTAGGCTTCTAAAAAATAGGTTTTATTGCCTTTAATTTTAAGAGTGGTTACCAAACGTATACAGGCCCTTTAAATCTGTCCCTCAGTGACACTCATTGTGCTCCAACATTATTACCCCTGGTCACTGGGCCATTTACTTCATTCACTGAGCCATCTCAGCTCCTTTGGGAGTATACAGCCTGTGCTGCCAAAGCGCCCACTAAGCTAAATCAATCACAAGAACCATCTCTGCCCACACAGGTACCCATTTTACCCCTGGGTGAAGAGAAGCAATAATAGTTAAGTATTTTGCTCGGGGGAAAAGTGTCATGACTGGGATTCGAACCCACACCGTGATGAATGACTTATTCACCAGAACTGGAGTCGACATGCTGACACAATTGCATAATATGGCATCTCCAGAAAAAAAGGAAATTGTCATCAGTTTTCAGGATTTTTTCATTTTCATTCAGTGATACAACCACACTCTTGATGCACGTGATGCACTTGATGCAATTTCTGTGCCTTTTTAAAATATACTATAAAATTGCTATTTGCTTAATTTGAGCACAGAACTCAATTTCCTACACCTACGTCAAACCCTCCCTTTCATCTCTACACATCCCTCAACCATTCTGCACCCCACTACCTCCAAGAACTTCTTCATTCATATCAACCTCTTCGTACCCTCCATTCCAAATCTACTGATATACAAATCCCTCAACTGGGGTGCACCCCACTACCTCCAAGAACTTCTTCATTCATATCAACCTCTTCGTACCCTCCATTCCAAATCTACTGATATACAAATCCCTCAACTGGGGTGCACCCCACTACCTCCAAGAACGTCTTCATTCATATCAACCTCTTCGAACCTTCCATTCCAGTTCTACTGACGAACAAATCATTCAACCATTCCGGCCATGCCACACCCCACTCGAGAAAACATTTCTTCATATCAACCATGCCTTACCATACTATTCTGGCTCATATTAAGTAAAAATTGTTGTCACTTGTGATTCCTTTCAGCTTTGAAGGCTTGTTTTTAAAAGAAACAATGAAAGGCGTATATGATATATTTGACTGCTCGAAGAACTTATATAAAATACAAGACGAAGATGGTGCCATTATAAAGGTAAAATCTATGTTAAAAGTTCAGTTCATCATTGGTTTTTGAAAGAATGCAGTCATTTCCATCCTCTAGTCTAGTCCTCAATTAATGCCCTATACAGGCCTATAGTTATTGAGAAAATGCAGAAAAATCGGTTGTTTGCCCAAAATTGTTTTTTAAAGAAAAATGAGCAAAAAAAATTGAGCGGTTTTCTTCCATTCATAATTCTTTTTAAAAAGGTAAAAATTTGAAGCTTGGGAATGGGAAAATTTGTCTTTAGGGTAATTCTATCAACAAAAATGTGATAACAATGCCATATTTTTTTTTCAGAAGCCCTTTTATTGCTTACAGCCTTTAGGTACTGGAAGAAAGTACTTTGTGTGCCTGGAAGAGGAGTGAGAGCCTGTTACGACCTTCTTCCCGTCACACGACAAGTGGTTTACGCTTTGTCTGGGATTTTGTGAACATTGTGTGATTATTTGAAATTTGCAAACCAAAAGAAGAAACTTAGTGTGTGCAGAGGAAAGTTTTCTTTAGAATTAAATGCTGTTATAAGAACAACATGGCATACCTGTAGTAAGACATCCCCCACCCACCTCCACTAAGCTTATTGGTTTAAAAACTAAATAAACTTGGAAAAACTAAATACTATGGCAATCGATCATTCACAATATTTGCCCCCCGCTTGTGGAATGTACTGCCGACGGCAATCCGATCTGCTGATACCATTGAACATTTTAAAACTTCTTTGAAAACCCACCTTTTTAAGAAACACTTTTTTATCACTTAATGTTGTTATTGTTATTGTCATTGTTAATAATCAATTTATCTGTATTTCTTAATAACTGATGGATATTTATTGTACAGCGCTTTGTGATGTCTATGTGACATGGAAAGCGTTTTTTCAATAATAAATATTATTATTATTATTATTATTAAAAAGGTTTGTAGTTTGTATAATACTTTATATTAAATCATTTGACAACTTAATGTTGTCTCCACAGGTGGAGAAAAATCCGAAGTGCCAGTACCTCTTTATCACAGGCGAGGCTGAGAGACAATATGACAGCTGTTACAATGCCAAGAAGAGCATGGAGCGACTAGAACGACACGGATGCAATAACTATCAGCTCCTGAGCTACCCTGAAGCTGGTCATCTCATAGAAATACCATGGGCACCTGCTGGCAGCAGATATTGGTCACCGGCTTTAAGTAAGATAATTTACTGTAATATTAATTGGTGAAGTTTGGCAGATGGAAGATGGTGGCACAGATGGGGTTTAATTCCCTTTTTTAAAATGAAAATTCTGGTCACCTCGGGTCCAAAAGGCACCATTTTTGATTCTCCATAAAAGCTACTGCAACAACTGCATTGGGGATACAAAATAACATTTGCTTATTGCCCTACACTGACAAAAAGAAAAAAGAAAAAAGCACTGTGTACTTGGAAGAGGGGCATTCGGTTTGGTTTAGTGGTTTATTCCCTGCTCTTCACCTCTGTGACCCCAGTTCCAATCCCAGACAGAAGCCTTGCATGTGGATTAGGTTTTCTGGCCGACCTGATTGCAAGGGTTTCCACATTCCGGTTTTTCCTCCCACATCTAAAACTGCGATTTCATCTTCTTCTTTTCTACACCATCTTCTGACCTACAAATCATAGTGCTAGACGCTTAGGAGGGTCCATTGGTCTCTTTACCAGACAGATATAATGATAAAAATAATAATAAAGAGACCTGCAGAAGAAATAAATACTGCAGGCTTTTCAGACTTGGTAGGGATTAAAACCAGGACATTTTGCTTGTAAGAGCGGCTCGCATGTCTGTAAAGAGCCTGGTTCGCACACATTTCCAGCTCTTTATGCCCCACCAGCGAAACCGAATGGGCATAAAAATTATAGGTGTTTGTCCAAAGTCATTATGGCTAAAACAAAAGAAATGTTGTCCTAGCAATCACTTGAGAAGGACTTGGCATATCGACTACAAACTTGGTGTGTGTATTGGTCTTGGGATCCTCCAGAAGTCTATTGTTTTTGGACTTCCCAGGTCAAATATCAAAGTCATTATGGCTTAAATAAAAGAAATGTCCAAGCGATAACTCAAGATGAATGAGATAAATGTCAGTGGGGCATTGTGTTTGTCAACACACCATTCTTGTTTTACTCTGTTTTAGAGCTGTACTCACACGCCTGTGTCTGGTATTTTTTGAATCCACTCTTGATGCAGATAATGTAGTTGAACATGGAGGAACACCTGTTGGAAACATTAGAGCAATGGAGGACAGCTGGCCAAAGATGTTGCGATTTCTACGAAGACACTGTGGTCATTGCAACTCCAAGTTATAGAACCTATGTTTGACATTTTACAATGTTAAGGTGATTTTCTCAAATAAATGTTTGTTTGTTTAATATATGATCTTCCCAACAAGGGAACTCAGCAAGTTGTCTTTCAGGCACTGTATTGAATCAAAAGACACAAGACTTTGCCAAAATACTCGGGCTGTATCCGAATAATAGTGGATTTACTACTGTTGCAACTGTTGCTGAGAATGAGTGTTGCTAAGGATGTCCTATACTTCAACGCAGGATGACCAGCTGTAACCTTGGCCATAGTCTCTAACTCAGACATGGCCTAACTTAGACAGTTTCTTAAAGTTATTTAACTTGTAGTGGTCGTTATATCATCACAGAGAGGTCTCTGTCTATTGGTTAATACTCTATTGATCATTTTTTTTAAATCAAAGCTTTAATAATGGTTACAACCAACCACCATCATTTGTTCAATCTAATATCTGGGTTGGAAAAGTTAGATTGAAACTAAAATATCAAAAGAAATGATTGTTGGCAAAGGTTTATCAATTGTGTGTAGTCATAACTTGTTTGTTTGTTTGTTTGTTTATTTTCCATATATCACAACTAGACAATCTGTCAATACAAGAATTTGATACAAGTGGTGACAATGGAGGGCACCAGGAAAAAGCCAAGGCTTATACATGTACAGGCCCTGGTCCCTTTAGTTAATAAATGAATCAATATCAATTTAAGAATAACGATGATAATTATTGAAACAGAATAAGGAGAAGTTGTATATCGCAACCAATAGTTCGTTTAGAAAGAAAACAATTAGTTATTGCATACAGTTTTAAAATTTATAGAACTATTTAAACAATTGATTTATACAAAAAACGCATAAAGCGAGGAAAAAGAGAAATAAACATAAGTAATTGAATACAAGACTTGATCAATTGGAATGTAATCATATGTATATATGCCATTTCAGGAGTTTACATCTTAGATAAAATAAGTAGGTTTTTCAGGTATTTTATAAAGCTGTGCACAGTTCTAAAGAAAGGTAAAGGGGTGAGATGATTCCAAAGTAGGGGGCCTTGATGTCTAACTGTATTCTTAAACAATGTGGTCCTAGCTTTTCCAATATGAATTTTATGTGCTGATCTAGTATTATGTAGATGGACATCTAGATTCCTCCTAAAAAGAGATCTTATGTTTCTCGGTAACTAATGCAATAGGCGCGTATTTGAACCGATACTATTACAGTACTTAAAGGCACTGAACATGTTTGGTAATTATCAAAGACCAGTATTGTCACTGTATCGTCAAACCTGTGAAAATTTGGGCTTAATCGCTCATCGAAGTTGCAAGAAAATAAAGAAAGAAAAAACACCCTTGTTGCACAATTTTGTGTGCTTTCAGATGCTAATAAAAGGCTTCATGCATGAAGTCTTTTATTATTTTAGTGAGAAGTTACCTCTTTCTCAAAAACTACGTTACTTCAGAAGGAGTCGTTTCTCACAATGTTTTATACTATCAACAGCTCTCCGTTGCTGGTTACCAAGTAAGTTTTTATGCTAATATATATTTTGAGTAATTACCAAACGTGTACAGTGCCTTTAAAGGGATGTATACCTTTGGTTACTACTCGGACAAATTTATAACCATAAAAACGTACTTGGTAAGAAGCACTGCAGCTGTTGCTTTTTGTATAACATTTTGAGAAACAATTATCTTCAAAGGAATGCGGATTTAGAGAGGGATTCAAAAACATTTCAATCTCTCCAGATTGTGTATTCCAATTAAGGTTTATTCTTCCTACATGGACATAACCGCTCCAGATTTTTGGCGATATCTCAAAGAACGCTACCACCTTTTGAAATGAAATTTTCACAGGTTAGTTTTATTGTATACATCTACATTTGTATAGGATTAAAACAATCAAAAGATTCCAAAACTAAAGGTATACTTCGCCTCATGAAGTTTCCTTATGAACTCGATACAACAAACCAATAGCCTGCAGTTAGTCCAAATCATTTCATTGCCCCTCCCTTGTTCTCCCAATCCCTTAAACAGGGCTTATAAGTGTCTGGTTCCTTCGCTGTTTATGGACTAACAGAACAATTAGGTGGCAAGAATTCAACTAAAGTTACATTTTAGATTAGAAATATATTCTGTTTTCATGACTTGACAGTCACATTCACAGGCAGCCTACACCCAAGTCAATGGTCTGTGTATCTGTCACAGGTTATTGGAGATGTTCAGGCCTTGAATTAGTATGATCATTTCTTAGTATAGACCCCTTGCACAACATGGAACGCACAAAAAGACATGATGCGTGCCCTTCAATTTTGGGAGTCAACTCTATGATTTTTGTGTACAGTTTGACTCCCAAAATGACAAACAGGACAGGTGCGTATACATGCGCGTATACATGCGCGTATACATGCGCTGCGCATTTCTTACACAACGCGGAATGCATGTTCAAACATGATGCGAGCCCTTTCCATTTTTGGAGTCAACTCTATGATTCTTGTGTACAGTTTGACTCCCAAAATGGCGAACAGGACAGCCGCGTATACGTGCGTTCCGCGTTGTGGAAGGGCTGGGTCTATAGAAGAAGTGTGTCATGGTGGAGGTGAAACCAACAGGTAGTTATGACCCATGTTAAGGTAACGGTTGGAATATCTGTATTCAACAGGTTTGTTGTGTGGTGTTTATTTTAAAAAAAAGGGGGGGGGGGAATAGAAATGAACATTGTCTTATCGTTATCAAATGGGGCAAATATGAGAAATATTTGTACCACTATTTATATCAGTATTTTAAAACTACTCTATGCAAGATGTCTACTTGGTTCAGGCATTCATTTCTTGAGCTAATATTATAAGTGGATGTGTGTGCTAGCTTTCTAAAAAAGAAATATATTTTAATATGAAACTATTTACAATCATGCAATTTTATATAAATTATTCTCTTCTAATGACATATCTAATATTATTAATTTATTGAGGGTGACACTATGTTCCAATAACCGGATGTTCCAATAACCCCCTCTTGATCTACACTAGGGTAAGGGTGGGTGAAGTTTACGATTAGGAACATGGCCTACCACTAGGGGTGTCGGAACTAAGGTTTCGGAACATAGGGGTGTAACCTTCCTGAGCTTCTATTGGATGATACTTTTATGATTTTTTTTTTCATATACAAATATTGAGAGTCGGATGATAAGTATAACTGTAATTGCCCCTCCTGTACTTGGGCGTATCTTTATCAATCTAAATGTCCTTTATGCAAAACGTGTATGTTATAGGCCTATTGCTCATAATTATTGATAAATAAAGTTTGTTAAGAATCCACAATATTTTTCATATAATATTTGACTCTTCAGTTTTAGAATACAAACATTTAAAGTGTAAATGTATATTTTGAAGCCCCATTTTATATCGTTTGTATTAGAAGAAATCATAATAAAAAATTGAAAATATATTTTTTTAACTGTTTGCTATTCGTTAATTGTAAAGCTTGCTTGAAACTTTACACTCAAGCAAATTCAAAGCTGATGTACGTAAACCTAACGTTTATATTCAAAACTTCCCATTTGCAAACCCTTAGCATTGTTTCACTTGTTCACGGTAGTCTCATCCAGTGACAAAACAGAGAGCAAGAGGGTTTGGTTTCAGATCATTGGAAAAAGCTATAGTTATTCCTTTGTCGAAGAGCTCTCCTCCATCATGAACAAATCTCGGACCATTTTGCTGAATTATTCGAATATTTTGTTGTGCAATGGATTACTTCAGATATTGGCATCAATTTGGATCCAAACCAGTTTGGTATTAGGAATAGGATTTCAACAGCTCAATACCTTGTCAAATTGATTGATAACCATGTCAGAACCACGACCTAGGGAATCATTAAATTTGGCGAGAAAACCAAATGGACCACCTTTAAGGATTTTGAAATTAGATTTTTGTATCGGACACATTGAGATCGCTCAGTCAAAAAACTACAAATCCAAGGAATAACTGATGGGCGTGTGCCCAGCCGAAGCAGGTCATTGACAAGAATGTTATAATCAATGTGATCAAAGCCCTTAGTGAAGTCTGTAACAACTCGGCTACTTTGACTCCTTGGAGTATCAGCATGATATTTTAAGTTAACAGTAACAATGTTCTCTGTTTCAAATATGTAGATAATATGACCATTGTAGAAAACCATTCTAGTGATGAAAGACAAACTATTCAGTCTACTTTATGAATTTGATGACTGGGCTGAACAAATCAATATGAAAATCAACCCTTCGAAATGTGCTAATATGAATGTTTGTTTTATGAAAAACATAACCCAGTGGCAGCCCCTCCAGATTTTGGGTACTGATCTTCAGGTAGTTGAGTGTACTAAAATCCTTGCCTTTTTTATGAACTCGGAACTTAAATGGGATAAAAATTTTAATCAAATTTACAGTAAGGCCAGGGAGTAAAATATACAAGCTTAAACTTTTGATAAAAATTAATGTATCTCTTTCTGACTTGTTGACAATATCTATACAGGTTACATCCAGCCACTTAACAGAATATGCCACTCAAGCTTGGGATGCAGGGTTAACTAAAGCTCAGATTGATAAACCGAAGTCAATTCAGAAACGTGCTCTTAAAGTTATATCGAGTTCCATTTACCTTGGTTATCAATTATCAATTATCTCTCATCAAATGTAATTTATTATCACTACTAGAACGCAGAAGAAGATTATGCCTAAATTTTCTTATCAACAGAAATTCCAATGTACAATATCAACTCACAGGCTGACAAACTATCTCAAGTTAAAGTGAATACAGGCCCCTAAGACTAACCGATATCCTATTTTGCCAACAGTGCTGCTTCTGAACCTTTTATACTGCATTGCCGATGTTGTGTATTTTTAACACTTATTTTTACTAGTTTTTCTATATGTAGTAGGCCTTGTTTGGGTGCCGATCAAGTGGACAAGTCGTTGGTCCAAATTGAGAAACAACATTTTTGGTTACAAACCTTTGTTTAGACAGAGCTGACTATGTTTTTAAACAAGAGGATGATACCCAACCAATAAAAAGGGGGTATTGAGACTACCTACACACTTATTTATTATGTAACTTTTTCAATAATCAAAAGAAATTAATGTGAACTGTCTGCCCACCCCACCCACAGCAACGACAATCGGTAAATACAAAGCATTATCTCCTGCACTTATGTATTATAGAAAGTGGGAACTAACTTCATCTCAAATTGAACTCATCCAAATCTGACACAAAAACTTTGTGCATGGTGTATACACCAATCCATGAAACGACAAGGACAACACTTTTTTCAGCCAGGTGGAATATATCAAAGACAAATAAATATAAATCAAGTTTGAATCAAGATCTTTTAATGTGAAGTCCAAGATACATGTACCTTATCTATAGTTTTCACATGGGAATGGAAATGGCAAAGGAAAATGTAAAATAAAAAATAAATCATTTGATGTAATGAACAATGGGGTATGAACAATTGATTATGATTTAGTTTTGCCCTACATGATTAAGACTGGCTCACTCACCACTAGGCACGTTCTTTGGTTTCGTTATATAGACATTGATAAAAATTAATGTGCTTTTAATATATGCCTTTTCAAGCCAAGTAAGCCCCATAAGCACTTTAAAATGTTACTTCCATGTTCCTTAAGCGTTCCTGAAACCACATCTTAACTCCTTAGGAGTATGCAGCACCAGTATTCAAATGGGGGGGCACAGGTTGCTAATCATTCACATCAACAACCTCTACTCTTACAAGTACCCATTTACTCCTGGGTGGTGAGTGCGACACATAAGTGTCACACAAGCTGTTACCTGGAAGTGGAGGGTCAGGGGTTCAAATCCCAACCTAGAAGCTTATGAAAATGTTCTGCAGGACACTAAAAACATCGGGTAAACAGTGCTTATAATTGACAGTGTAGGGCAAAACTAATTCATATCATCAACAAATTAGGATTAGTTAAAATTTCATTCTGTGATGATATCTAGCCCATAAATAGGGCCAATTCATTTAAAGGACAAGATTAGCCCGATTTATGCGGCTAGTAAAAATCTACAGTATAGAGCACCTTTTTTAGGGAAACATAAATTTCTACTGGAAGATTTCAGGAGGCACAAAGGCAATGACCGAGGGGTAAAGTGAGTCCATGAGATCATGCCTGCACACATCACTGTGGCTCAGACACACCGTGTTAAACAAACACATTTGTCAACCCCCTAATCCAAGAATTTCTCGTGTTAAACAAACACATTTGTCAACCCCCTAATTCAAGAATTTCTCGTTGCTCTCCCATTTGGACTTCATTTTCTTTGCAACGTCTCCATTGGTTTTGCATACAAAGGCGATGATGTCCTCGCTCTGTCAAAATACCCACATCCTTTTTGTTACTGGATTTTAATAAATATGTCTACATTATGACTAAACAAGTTCAGAACTAAATGTGGCAATTATGTATGATAAAACAGAATGGGAAAAGAAGACAATAAGAATCAAAACTGAGGAAAATATGAAACAGATACATCGGTTATCATCAAGTGCAAGTGGAATACGGAAAAACATAGGGCTTCTGCTCCCATAATCCAAGGCCGAGTTGGATGTTTTATGCAGATGCGCCAATTTGTCTGTTTAGTCCAAGAACACACTGTGATAACAAATTTATCTTCAAGCAAACTTGACGCGTCTCTTAAAATAGCACAATTGACCTCTTTCAGATGCGGAACATACCTCAGCAAAATGTGCGTCAACCATGTGCACCATTTTGGGGGTAATCTGATCTCCATTAAACATGGAGATCAATGGTCAATTTCTTTGACTCCCAAAGTGGTGACAGGGAGGCGCGTGTAAGTGTGCTGTGTATAAATCAAGTGGAGGCAATACCCAAGGATAGAACAGTTTTAGCTTGGGCTTCAGCCACAGAGCAATATTGACCTGTCAGCCATTAAGAGTATTGCCTAAAATAGCGCCCTCTTGTGGTTCAAACTCTGACATTAACCTTACTGCATATGATAGCCAATTTAAAATGAAAATAAAAAGAAGAATTGAGGATTCAAGTTTGCTTGAAGATAACAATAAACATTAGTAAATATATTAATATGTAAATATCACACAATTAGGATAAATGGGATGGATGATACATTTATGCAGCAAATTTTATCACTTAATACCTTCCATTTATAATACTGCTTGTTTGTTTGTTTGTCTTTTAATTGTTTGTTGTCCTTTCTACAAAAATGTAATAGTGATGACAACAGCAATCTGTAATGTGTGCAACTTGCATAATAAACACACCATCAGAACTTGCATCAGACAACAAAGCAAACTTTGCATCCGTCATGTAAGGAGTTTTTCCCAATAGTGTTGAAAAGTTTTAATAAGTACCGGAAACAACCCTAAAAGTGGTTCAACATGTGAATGGACATGCAGGCTGATACTGATGCATTTGAACTGATTGTTGGATACAAAAAAAGATTTCTCTAATTTTTTTCTTGTAAATCTCCCTCAAATTTTTCGCAAATTTAAGTTACATGTCTTTTCCGTCCACTTTATTATACTTGTTTAAAATTCAATATACACCTTTATGTCCTGTTTACATGTTGAAACACTTCGGGATGCTCTCAGCTCATAAAAAAACTACAACCATTGGAAAAAACTGTTAAATGTGTCAGTATAAAGGTTATACACCTTCTCACAATGCAATATCAAGATGTAGTATTCTGGTATCCACATTGGGCTTGATAACAATATTGTACAATTGTTTTCAATCAGGAAAGAGTTAACAATGGAGCTATGTGTATGTCACTGTAAATTTGCACAAGGATAGCAAAGTTCAACTGGTTCGAAGTTTATCGATTGTCATCATTTAGTTTCAGTTCAAAAGGTCAATCATTTGGCACCTTTGTTAAAGCTTTATTTCTTATCCAATTTAAAATATACATATAAATATATTTAGTTCCCATGACACCGAACTGAACTGTACAAAAAAAATACCATTAACCCTCCTACTTTGGAAAAACAATTACCAAACAATGAGTTGACCAACTATACGGAACCAGTCTATGAGTAGTAAGACACCTGCTACATACCTGACAACATTGAGACCTCAGAAAAAGGAACACCAGTTTTACGAGTTCACAGATAGCGACGCAAGAAACCTTGCGAGTAAAGCTTATTCATGCACATTGTACACATACAAATTATGTATGTATTTAAAACAGTGCAAAAAATAAGTTAGTGGCCTGACGTTTCGACCCTAGCAGAGTCTTTCTCGAAGGCTAAATGAAAAAAAAAAAAAAACAGTGTACAAAAATCACTGTATCCCGCAAGAAAGACTCTACTTTCCCAAGCAAACGGCATCCTCTTTTGCCAGAACTTTTTGACTTTCTTTCGTTGCCGTCATTGTCAGAAATAGGAATGTTCTGATTCTATAATCTCAAAAATCTGAACAAATCCAATTAAATCTGAACAGTTGGCAGGTATGCTGACATACGATTGGGCAAAGGTTGTGAGTTCAAATCCCACCCAGGTAATACTGCCTGTGGGTTTTTTCACAAGAATCTGGAAGCACTGATGACACAGTGCTTCACACACATTGGTGTATGGGTAAAAATTGTGAATGTTACCGATCCCTTCACCCGATATCATTTCATGTGCTGGCAAAGGGCACATGTCATTCAAAACCACGGGGATGATATTGACGGGTGGGACAGTAAGAGGGTCTAAAAACACCAAAAAGGAACATTTTATAAACTTCCCTTCTGCACTAAAAAATACCTCCTGAAATAAAACGGGAAAAACATCCAACCCATAAATGACACAGTCTTTTTGCTGATTTCACCACAACAGCTTCTAACCAGTAATTATCTGATAGCTTTCTATAGTACCAAGATATTACCTGTGTCATTTTTCGGTGAAAACAAAGACGCCCCGCAAAAAACCAAAAACCTTCAAAGAAAAGAACAAATAACATAAATAATCCGTCTTCCAGCTGACAGTAAGTAGACCACATTGAGTTGCTTTAAAATCTGCTCTCTATGAGCATACTGCACAAGACAGGTCTACGTATCAACCGTACTCAAAGTAGCATTTTCTATTTCCAGGACAGGAATAAGTAGCACCCGGAGATCCAATCGCCAAACTGAACTTTTCACATCAATTAAACCGAGTCCAAATCGAGGGAATCAAACACAAATTATAAGTAAGGCAATATGGCTCATAAATTGTACACAATGTCACCTACTCTAGGTTCATCTGCATTTACCAGACGATACCCCTCTCCATAGCTGTGTATTGAGTGAGTTGCGAGAACTTGCGATTAGAAGCCATTTTTGGTTCAAACATTGCATGTGTGCACACAGAGTGCCAGACTTGTCTGCACATTGGGTTGTGCTGTATTTGGACTGAAATGGCATCCAGCAAACACATGACCAAAGAAGTTTGGTCCCCCATGTCGCAATTCTCTCACTACACAGCTCTGCCCCCCCCCCCCCCCATGAACAGCCCACCCTTTTTCCCACCAATGCACCATTGCAAACACAACATTTTGATGATTTTTTGTAACGCATAATACTAAAAACATTGATAATAAGTTTCAAGTAATGAGACGCACCATTTGAGAAAATGATTATTAGAACCGCTACAAACTTTGCTGTCCTTTTGCATATTCAATAAAATCAATGTATCCATCGGAGTTTCTGTCCTCATTTTGCAAGATGGGGTCAATCATCGTCTCCAGTTCCTTCTCGCTGATGACCTTCTCCTCGCTTCCGTGGTCGTCATGATAATGTGTCATCGCTTGGACTAGTTCATTGCCGTCCAGCTTGTTGTTGTTATCGTAATCGTGCATTCTGAAGTAGTGTAGGGTCAGCTCCTCTTGGGTCATTTCACTTTCCGATTTCTCAATCACTCCGTCAAGATGCTGCATGATGTGTCTGCGAAAGAGATTATTAAAAATTCAATTGCAATCCCGATTTTCTTTACTTATAATTTATTCTGTAATTGAGGTTTTCTCAGGAATACTACTGCAGTTTCTCAACAACAAAAAAGACGAAAGTGCCAAAAAACTGTTCCAGACTTTGTAAAAAGTTTAAAACTTTCAATGACACACTGAGAAACCAAAAACAAAGGCAGTGAAATTAAAGGAATTAACACGACATTAATTTGACCTGTATCTACCCTTTATATCACCACTGATGAAGGTCTATGCAATAAGCTTCTAGAAAAATGTAAAAAGAAACACAAAAAACCGCAGTCTCCTACTGGTCTGGAGATAAATCCCCCGGAATGTTGACGGTGTTGCAGTGATGGATTTACAGACTCTGTCAATATGAATGAAGAGGCTTGGACACATCTCCAACAAAGTTTTAGGGGAGAGGAAGATCCTTGAAGAAAATCATGAAATCAGGAAAAAATCCTGACAAACTCCAAGCCTCTGACATGTCATCATGGTGCTTATATCACCTGTTGTAAATTTACATGACTACATTAAAAGCAGTTACTAAAAAACATTGTACATTATATTTTGTTCATGGGGCATAATCACAAATTTTCTGAGGTTATCTAATGAACACGTACATTGATACAAACAGATCATCTGGTCTCTGGTCTGAGGTAAAGTACTAATGCCTGCTCCTCTAGAATACAACAAGCCGGTAAATTACATACTTGCAAATCGGTATAATTCATCTTATTTGAACTTACTCTTTGTCTTGTGTTTTAATGATGTTTGGGTGACCTCCCTGGTTCTTACGGTTGACTTGACCTGGCTGACCAACCGATGGCCGATTGCCAGGTGGCTGACCGTTTAGAGGTGGAAGTTGCTGCTGTTGATGACCCCCTGCATTGTCACTTCCTTGTTGACTTCTGACAAGGATGAATAAGTGAAGGATGAGAAGGACACTACTACAGAGACTTGACTTCATCTTCAGCTCGATTGGACCACACAAATTGTACAAGAAAGATCTGTAACACAAGAAAGAAATTGTGGATCTGGGTTCGTTTTCTATTTCAAATAATAAACCACAATGGAAACCGACTGGGTAAATTTAAAATTAACTTAGGGTTGAACAAAGAAATATTTAACCAAGAAAAATTTACAGGCGGGATTTGAACCTACGACCTCTGCATAAATGTGCCAACGCTTTACAATAGTTGTTTACTATACAAATTGGGAAGCGACAGCAAAGGGATTGACACCTTAAGATAACACTTTTTATTTCTATTAAATATACATAGCCCAGTTGGTAGAGCGCTGGCACTGTAATCTGGAGGTCGTAGGTTCAAATCCCACTCTGGTAAATTGTTCTATGTTCCACCCAAAATATAAAAGATTTCTCATTCTTTTGAATTTAAAGCAGCCGGACAACATTAAACTTCAGTATCTGCACTTTATGCAAGCAAGAACCCATTGTAAACATGAAGAAACAAGTTTAAAGGCACTGGACACGTTTGGTAATTGTCAAAGACCAGTATTCTCACTTGGTGTATCCCAACATATGCATAAAATAACAAACCTGTGAAAATTTGGGCTGAATTGGTCATCGAAGTTGCAAGAAAATAATGAAAGAAAAAACACCCTTGTTGCACAAATTTGTGTGCTTTCAGATGCCAATAATAAAAGGCTTCGCTGAAGTCTTTTATTATTTGAGTGAGAAATTACCCTTTTCTCAAAAACTATGTTACTTCAGAGGGAGTCGTTTCTCACAATGTTTTATACTATCAACAGCTCTCCATTGCTCGTTACCAAGTAAGTTTTTATGCTAACAATTATTTTGAGTAATTACCAATAGTGTCCAGTGCCTTTAAGCATCTTATAAGCTCACTTGAGAATACAAAGAACACATAGATAGAGACTAATTTTGTAGAAATAGGGTTTGAAAAAAGAACTCTGTGTAAACATGATGGGCCAAACCTTTTGAATAGGATTTACTACGTTAAAACTTATAAATCCTCTCTGATAAAGATTGTAGTGGAACAAACCTCAGTCATAGTTCTGGGAGTCAATTCAAGTATAGATACAATTAAATAATAGCCATGTACTATGGTCAGACTAATACTAGTAGGCCTATATAAATACAATTTAAACCATCATGATCTGACCATATTTTCCAGGATCCTCCTCCATAGTTTGACCATGGACTGGGTTTTCTTTTCAATGCATTTTGCAGATAAATCTATCTGAGCGCTCAAAATGTTCAAAATAATGACATTGACAACAATTTTAGTATTTCAGATTTAAGTTTCTTCTTCTTGCAGGCCCGTAATCAGAGAAGGGGTTGGGGGGGAAAAAGAGTCTGCCAATAAAATACAAAAAAAGAAGAAGATAAAGACTGCCCAAAATGTAAAAAATAATTGTGTGCAAAATTAACCAAAATGGCTTAAATTGGGCAGGCCCCCTTCATTCCTGGTTATGGGCTAGTTACGATTATCGCAACAAGTTATGAGCCAGTCTTCTTGTAAGACCATTCAACAATATGTTACATCATATCAATCATATTATATAGGAGTCCCATTCCCATCCAAATTACTGTCCTTGCTCTATGCTCTCACCATGGAGGTATGCTCTCACACAAAGGAAGTGTGAAAACACCTATCGGGGACCTCCTCCCGAGTCCTATATTTAATGTCCCTCTTTGTTTGTACTTCAACAGTGTCCATTGGTTTTGTACAGACTTTCCAATTACTACTGCTACTGGGGAACTTCACCCTTCTTCACCCCCCTTGCTCTAGATCTATGCTTCACCCAACCGGGGACTATTAGGCTACAGAATACTGTAATAAATAATACCAATAACCAATCACAGCTCACGATTGTCCGATTTCAACCAACCCACATGATATATATAGCACTGGCGCGGCTAGTTGCGATAATCGTAACCCTCCTTCTCCGGCCTAAAAGCCCGTCGGGAAAGGAGGGTTACGATTATCGCAACTAAGCACTGGCATGCAATTTAATCAAAACAATGCAATTTTGCAATAACCAACATGAGCAGTTGACTTTAAAACTTTGACAAGAAATCATTTAATGGAACCCCATTTAATTCTTGATTTTCAATTTCATTAAAAATGTTTATGAGGGACACTTCACGAGACAAAATGTGACCTACCACCACAGATGATGCGTACCTACCTGCCGGCTGTTTTACGTTTGACTTGCTTTCTGCTGCTAGCTAGCTGAGACTGAGAGAGAGATTGTTGTGTTTGTAACACGTTGCATTAGCAAAATTGGCACGACAGGTTCCCAGACTGAAATGTACTGCATTTTGCAACACCGCACACGGGGCTAGGACCAGACTTTAAACTTGACCAAGTCTGTTTGTCTAATTTAAAGTGTACAATACCTCGTCGTGTGCACGGAAGGGGAACGAAAGTTTTACCAGAATAGAGGGCGTATGCCTATTATAAGCATTTAATGTGCACAATATTTTGTGTTTCAAGAAAACTGAGCGTGAAAGTTTGATAAGTTTTCTGCCACTTTAAAGTCAGTTTAGGAAGGTTAAAGGTGTCAGGACACTTCGTACCTTTACCTTTTCGTACCCGGGACACTTCGCACCTTTTACAAGGTACGAAGTGACTTTGGACACTTCGTACCCTGGACACTTCGTACCGTGAGCCGAGTCACTTCGTACCTTCATACAAGACACTTCGTACCTTTCGTACCTTGAACTGATTATGGTTTTTAATGACCGAACAACTATACAGACATCAATTTATTTAAAGTGAAAATAATTATTTTTAATAAATAACAATTGCTGTCGAAATGAACAATTGTATAAAAAAAATATATATAATATTAATAATAAATTATCTAAAATATTAAAACGAATAAGAAGAAAATATTTTGGTTTTTCTTATAACGTATTCAATTAATATTGATAAATAAGTTGTAATTAGTTTTGTCGAAAGAACAGTTAATAACAGTTAATTAGGATGACAGTTTTACTGACATCCAATGGTATAGGGCCCCAACAATAGAGGGCCGACGGTACGAAGTGACTCGACTGACGGTACGAAGTGACTCAGCCGACGGTACGAAGTGACCAGCTTTGCCAAGGTACGAAGTGTCTCGAAGGTACGAAGTGTCCCGGGTACGAAAAGGTAAAGGTACGAAGTGTCTGACATCCAGGTTAAATACAGCATGAGAATGAAAAAACACGTCCTTTTGGGTGTAGTTCACGACGCGACAATACTACAATAACAGTAACACTCATTTGCGTTGTCCGATGTTCGAAACCACGCCGCACACAGTACCCGAAAACATATTAGTTTTAAAGCAACACAAATGGCTCCCGACCAAAAATATGGAATTACTGTAACCAACCAACTACAACTAATAACATTTATGAATCAAAATAGATTAGGCCCTACATTTTCCTTATATAAAAGTGCATGATCCACAACATTTTCTTGTAGCGAACTCGAGATACTTCTGTCTGCTGCGGAGAGCCGTTACGTCCTTCTTGCGGGTACACGAATTAATTCGTCTTTTTATTCTCTCCCTAGATCCATGTATCTGCGTCTGTTTAGACACGTCTCTGTCTAGTTTGTCAAAACATTGCTCCCCAGAAACGCCCATTTTGAAAGACTCTCGGAGTATGGGTCAATCGATACAGCAGGCTAACAGTGAATTGCGAACATGTAGGGGCCTGAGCATTATTCTTGTTCGTGTTTCATGTGAATCATTCAAAGGGACGGGAAAACAATCATAATCTAAGATTTTAATTAACTCAAGTTTAATTCAACATATTGACTCGTGTCCTCTCATTACAATATTGCTGCATTGCAGAATACTGATGCAAAAATTTCCATCCGGACCCTCTTAATAAAAAACAACAAAAACAACAACCCACTAACGCTCCAACGCCCCCAGAAAAAAAAATTATAATAATAAAATAAATAAATAAAACAAAAATAAAATAAAAATAATTAAAATTTAATTAAAAAGGAAATAACAAAACAAAACAACACAAAACACTAACGCACAAACGCACAAACAAACAAACAAAAACAACAACAACAACAACAACGACGACGATGACGACGACGACGACAACAACAACAACAACAACAACAACAAAAACAAACAATAACAACAACAACAACAGCAACAACAACAACAATCAAACTTGTTACGAGACCCTTATGCATGTGCATAAGGCCAAAAAAATTAATTGTTGAGTTGCCCTCCAAAATTTTGAAGGGGTCGGTCGGTCGGGATTTTATTTTATTTTATATATATTTTTTTTTACCTTGACTGTCATTTGAAGATTGAAATGCATTGGAACTAATCCCAATCAATATACAATGATGTACTAGTGTGCAGAAGTACATAAAGAATGAAAAGACAAGAAACATTTAACTTCATATCTTTTATAATTTGTTTTCAAACATTTTATACACTTTTTCCTGGATCCTTGGTCACACATCCCGCCCATTTCTTTTGAAGCTATAACCATTTTAAAGTGCATTCTCTAAGGGTCATTCGGTGGTTTAAACCAGCTAAATGTGTTCACCTAGCTCTTAGCTTGCCTTGCGTGTTTTTGATGTTCAAACAAACGATCTTTTAAAAATATATTTCAAACAATAATTGTGCGACTTACTCCGAAATACTTTCCGCGATGTGTGCCGGGCGCCGCCATTTTGGAATGATCCAATCATGCCAATCAAAATACCATGTCATCGGCCGGCTGGTGGGCGGAGCGAGGGTGCGAACATTTCAATGGTTGCTTTACTTATACGCTCCTCCCACAGTCTGGCCGGCCGATGACGTCGTAGTTTGATTGGCATGATTGGGATCATTCCAAAATGGCGGCGCCCGGTACTCATCGCGGAAAATAATTCGGAGTAAGTTGCACAATTATTGTTTGAAATATCCTATTGAAAAGTTATTTGTTTGAACATCCAAAACACACAAGGCAAGCTAAGAGCTAGGTGAACACATTTAGTTAACACAAGTTCTAAAAATGACCGTTTGATCTGGTACTCGCGCTCAAAACAAGTGTTGGGTACCACCAGTGAATCCGCTTCTTGGCTCAAGCGAATTCGGGCTGTATGCCAGCGAATTCTGTCTGCAGGCAGTTCATGTCATGTGCTATTGCGTGGGATCGATCCGAGGTACCGTAGATGGCCGGGCACGTTGCGTACGACTACGAGTGTAGCGGCACACAAAACACAAAACGTAAAATATCGACCTCTTGCATGTTTACTTTAAAATCTTTGCTTTGCAAAATTGTTTCAGCTTATTTGGAATAAATATATTCGTTTTAGATTGGTTAAACACAGATAATGTGTAAGTTTCATCAAAAATGAAAAAACGGGGGGGGGGGGGGGGGGGGGGGGAACCGCCGACCCGAGATTTCAGCATTTTTGGGTCGGTCGCGGAGGGCAACTCAACATGTTTTGTTTTTTCGGCCTAATACTAATACGTGCAGCGCCCGCTGTCAATCATTCTGTGTGTAAGTCCGTTAATTGACTCTAGTGGGCGGCGCTAACCGTTATTATGGATGAATGAATGAATGTTCTAGAATTGTGTTTTAGAAGACTCTGGAACTTCAAAGTTAGTTTAAGTACTTTCTAGAAAATAATTCAAATCCTTTATATACGGGCTGTGAGAGATTATTAACAGGACACAAATACTCAAGACTGGTGGAAGCTACGACTTCTGTAATTGTTTTTAACTCGTTGGAGGAAAGTTTTGATACTGATCTCGTTTTGACCGAGTGCAGTTGAAAGGACATTTTCGAACTAAATCTACAATATTTTGGGGTCTTATTCCCCATGTGACGGTGTCAGATTGTGTACCCGTCGTTGCTTCACCCCGTGTCAGCTCATAGTCACATCGGCACTGTGTTTTCGCCCCTGGAGTTGATCGTTTGCCAGAATGTATTTGATCCTCGCTGATGTATTTTCTGTTGCTGAAGTCCTCGCCCGTATCTCATCCCGGCTGAAGTATTCGCCCGTGAGATGTTCTTATTTTGTATAAGATCTGCTCTGAATGTACATTTGTTGAACTTCAGTGTTACGTTTGTTAAACCCACTCGGTATTTGAAGTGGCAATGTAAGTGGTTGATAGTTTTATCATTAAATCACTTTGATTCTGTGTTCTTTAAATCAGTGTCACCTTGTTTGATTTCTTTGTTGCATCTGAGAAAATTCAGGCTTTTTAAGTGATTTATATAGTCACGGATATAGTTTGGAGATTTTTGGATAGTAACACACTACACAAAGATAAACTAGAAAACGGGTTGATGTGAAGAAGCCGCGGCCAGGCGCTACATCCTTGCTCACAATGTCCGTGCCTTGCTATGAGCCAATAGAAGAAGCCGGCCTCCTTTTCAAAACGCCGCCCCGTCACTTTCCAGATGGGAGTTATGCTCTTTACGATTTAATGCAATTAGTAGATTGAGTTACTATGTCACAACTGGACACATCCACGGTTTGGGTAAGAGGACGTGTTCTTATTGGTCAAAAGAAAACCCGATCGAAGCAACCGACTTATGTATATATAAAAGAAACTGCACATCTCTCTTGGGTTTCCCTTGAAAACAATTGGAGAGGAGTTGTACATTATCAGCCAAGGAGTTGCCAGATGAATTGGTCATCGAAAACTTTTATTATAAACATTCAAACGGGCGCTAATCGTTTCTTGCTAGCTCTGAATCAATTCTGGGGGAGTCTTTTTTTATAGAATAAGAGGAAATAAATAATTTGTAAAAAGGAAACAAAACGATATAAAACGACACAAAATGACGGGTGCTTTTGAAGCTTCGGGTGACATAAATGAGACAATGAACTGCAAAGCATTTTCTTCTTTCTACTCGCCGAATCCCAACTTGTGTTTGGGCAGTGTTCTAAGCAATGAAGGTAAGTACGCAACACTTTCATTATCACTTATCACTTATCACTTATCACTTATCACTTATCACTTATCACTTATCACTTATCACTTATCACTTATCACTTATCACTTATCACTTATCACTTATCAAAGTTGTAATAATTGTTATCAATAAGTTTGCCATCACCAATGTATGATCGGTAATTTCCGAGTTCCGCAGAAAGCAACAATACAGAGGTAGGGGAACCGTAGTTCGGATTCGCATTGTGGTGTGCCGGACCATCGGCGCTGTGATAATCGCCACATGACGAAAGGTGTAATTCTTATCCTGTAAAGAGTTCATGCTGCAAACAATTTTAGACATAGAAAGGCCTTAGAGGGTCGATTTTGCATATAAGATTGATCCTGTGTTTCAATCTGAATTAGTAAGCAACACTACGGTAATATTCACCGTTCGTCTTAATCGATGAATCTCATCAGTGCTTTGTGAAATCAAGCCCAGTATTGGTATCACGAGAAAATTGACAATAGGTTTTCAATCTGATAGCACAGTTTATAAAGTTTGCTACAGTACCAGTAAACAATTCGCCAGAGGAATATGTCTGTCTGCATTTCCGTCGAAGTGGAGGAAATTGCTTTTAAAAGAACCCCCAAAATCACTGCTGCTGCAACCGATTATTAGCCCGAGGCGACACGAACGTGCACAGAATCCCAGACAAATCATAAGAGTTTGTTGCTGCCTTTTCACTAATTACGCAACAAGCTGATGAAATGTTCACAGTTTAATTGTATCAATCACTGGGTTGGGAATTTGTATATCTCTACCGTGAAGATTATGCTCTACAAAATAAATGAATTTACACGGCAGTTTAAAGGGGGTTCAAAGGTCAAACTCAGTTTTGTGATCCACTCTTTTTCCAACATACAGAGTCTTTGCGAAAATGGGAATATTTACAAGTTTCTAAGCGCAAGTTAAATTGGTGTAAAATGCCACTGTGTATGATGGTGTCACATTTCAAATAATGGTCTATATATTTTTGTACAGCAAATTTTCAGTTCATTCCTGAAATCTGATGACATTCAATTAAAACGGCTTTGAATTTGTGCTTTAATAATGGCTGGCTCAGAAATTCCTCTTTAGAATATACAGAACCATTTTTTTCTGCCGTTCGATGACGTAATGTTTCAAATTTCGCTCTTTGACACAATAACATAGAGATTATGTATAGCCTAATAACAATGAAGTTATAATAATTAAGTAGTACATAAGAAATGGGAAAACGTTATGACGAACAAGAGTCGATCTTATGAGGTAATGTCATACGCTAAGACAGATAAATTTGGACTATTGTGTCCAATCTATCCTGTCCGACGAACATTGTATGGGGTCAGACAAAATCGTTTGTGTTACGTAATGGGGGTGTCGGACATTGTGGAAAGATCGTAAATTTTGACGGATATATTGGGTGGGACATGGGTCGGACATACTGATGGTCTATATCAGACAGAATGGGTCAAACATAATGGGACTTCGGGCCGAATGTAACACATGAATGGGTTGTCGAACTGTGTATAGTAGAAACTAGTTGTCAGACAAAAACTTTGCTGCGCAATGTCGATCAAAATAATAAAACTCATCATAAAAGTATTAAGTATGCCATAATGGTATACGGTAAAATTTAAGTTATAATTTGTATAGGACCTGCCTTTTGTTTAGAAAGCAATACGTTTGTTTCCACTTAGTTAATCCACGTGGAATCGATGACTGTTCGAAGTTGGGGACTCCCGCAGAAAGTTGCAGCCATCAGCAACAAGATCCCAAAACATCCTCGGAAGAAGGCAAGAAGACACAGTACTCCCATCACATCAGAAGTGACCACGGACCGCCGCCGACCGGGCCGCGTCGACGGCACCGCACCACGTTCACCCAGGAGCAACTACGAGCTCTGGAGGTTTCCTTTGCCAAGAATCACTACCCGGATATCTACGGACGAGAGGAGCTAGCCCGAGAGACGGGTCTAAACGAAGCAAGAATACAGGTTGGTATAGGAGTGGGGACTAAAAATATGGGTGGGGTTGATGGGACTGGGTTTGTCTACAGACGGGAGGAGCTATAGCCAGGGGAGACGGGACTCAGATCAAAACAAGGATACATGTCGGTGTTTACAGGAGTGCGGGCTAATGTGGGTGGGGTTGGTGGGACGGGGTTGTCTACGGACGGAAGGAGCTACAATCCCGGCCAAAATGCTTGAGCCACGTGAAAATAAACATATACCACCCCCCCCCCCCCCCTTCCCCCGTTCCCTTGCTCAATGTTAACCCCAGCTGGAACGCAGACCGCGCAATGAGAGCCAACATTGAACGGGGGCCAGGGGATGGGGTCCAACAAAATAAAATGCCCGGGATTGTAGCCAGAGAGAGGGGACTGAACAAAGCAAGGATACAAGTGGATGGAGCTGGCCCGGGAGGGGGTATCGGACTGAACCGACGCATGAGCAGTGTGTACTCATACTCGGTACTACCCGAGTACTATACTTGAGTTCTGTTGTGAAGGTACTCGTACTCTAGGCCTACTCGTCCACGATTGTTGAACTTAGTTCTCGGATGTCAGAGTACACTTGGTACTTTGATACTTGTATTTGTACTAGAGAGAGCGAGTTCTCGTGAGAGTCTGGACTTCCGATGGCTACACCGTGTAGGCCTACTGTGGTGTCTTGATAAAAATTTCATCCATTGAATATGGTTCTATTAAAAAAACGTGATTTAGAAATTGTAATTGTTAACAATTTTGCAAACCTTTTGCAATTGTTTAAGCCGACCTTAATTTTCACTGCACGTTTGGCCATGAAGGCCATGCAATAAAAGGCGATTCCTCAGGCAATTAATTCCAGTGCAACAGATTTTCTATTTTCGCGCTAATAAACGGGTTTGTTAGTACGGTCGACATGGTTTGCGTGAGACACACTCGGCGTAAATTGCAATTTGACACTTCGACATTGTCTAATAATCTGGTGGGAGGTCGGTACAACTTGACAGAGATTTTCCCCCAATATGCCTCAGCGGTTGATCTCCTAACGAACCGAGGACACTAATGCCCTAATTGTATCACCAAACCCCCGCAGCTGAGTTCAGCGCTTCCCTGTCTGTCTCGATGGTCAGTTCCCGTCTGCTGTCGGAGCAACCGGCACCTTAATTAACCAAGCCGGGTAAAACGAACCGATCCCAGGGGGACCACGAACGTCCAGCAGCAATGACATCTCGATTGTCACTAACGAGGAACAAATAGGATTAGCAGGGGAATCTTTTATTTTCTGCCGTTCCACGCCTCTTTGCTCATCTGTGGCCATCAACGAAGAAGGATCTGATTTGAGATTAACGACATGGCTGTTTGTCTTCTTTCTTGTTATTTTTTTGCCGGAAAAACTAAGTTGCCGGCTTAAATTGTACAGCCTACGGGGGTGTTGGACTGGCTTCCGGCTGCCTTTTATAGTCTCAATAACCAGAGTGAAGACTTGCTCTTTAATCGCAGAACGCAAGTTTTGTTTGGTTTCTGTTTTGCACCAATTAACGCATTATTTGATCAGCTCTCAATACTTTATCGATTATTAAAATGTTGCTAAAATGTTGCTATTTTATTATTTTCATTTATGTGTTTGTTCCGCGCCATGAGCGTCAAAACTTGACGGATACCGGCGCGTTATAAGTGTTCTTATTATTTATTATTTATTATTATTATAGACAACAGATACGGGAGTTTTATTGAGGGATTTTACCGTTGGTATTTGAAAGAGTAAATTTAATCCTCTTGTTTACAAAAAGTACATGATCCAACAACAAAATCCAGTAATGTTTAAGAAAGATGATGATGTTTTTTGTTTTTTTTCCCGTTCGTAAAATAGTGTGATTTTTCATTTTATGTGATATTGGCTCTGTAAATAACTTCGTTACAACCAGAAAGCTTGGGCGTATGGGGATTTGGTACAGGATGGGGCGGAGGGGTTGATTTGCAGGATATTTTACATGGGTAAACAGTTTTAATTTCCCTTTCTTTGTCCATTGTTTTTGGGTTGTTTGTTTTGCTGTGCCCGAATTTCCCCCACCCGTGTTTTGCCCGAATTTTTGAAGGCCAGTTGCCCCCTGAGCGCCTTTGCCAGAAAGTTTGAAATAAATGATTTTGTTGTTGTTGTTGTTGTTGTTGTAGTTGTTGTTGTTGTTGTTGTTGTTGTTGTTGTTGTTGTTGTGTTGTTGTGTTGTTGTTGTTGTTGTTGCCTGCTATTGTTGCTGCTGCTATTGTTGTTATTGTTGTTGTTGTTTGTTTGTTTGTTTGTTTGTTTGTTTGTTTTTTCTTTCTATACCTTCTGTTTCCTCCTGATGATTACAGAACTTGCATTTTGTCGTTATAGGTGTGGTTTCAAAACCGTCGGGCAAAGTTTCGCAAGCAAGAGCGTCAACTTACAAAGAGGGAACCCTCGGCATCGGCCATCAGCTTGCTACCTGGCTCATCCACGTACGGTGGGCTGGTGTACCCACCAACACCCACAGGGTACCCTTACCACACCGTGGGACCCCGGTACTACCCCCATTCTGCAGCGAGTTATGATCCACACCACCAGGCAGTCCGGCAGTATTCCCCGAGCGCATGTTTGGCTGCTCCGGACACCGGTGAGTGGGAGCGATCAACGGCGGTAGTTGCTACCAGAGAGGACGACTGGTTTGGAAGTCAGTCGTTCTTGCACAACTCCCATACTCATAGTCACAGTGCGATGTCACGATTGTACCAAGCATAAAATAATACTCATAATGTCAATTGTCATTCTTAATCCAAATGATGAAACATTATTGTGCGAAATAAGTTGCGCTTGGGTTGGATGTTCAATCCCGTCTACAACGACTGTTCCCTGGACAATTTTATGAAACAGCTGCTCTGTAATAATTATTATCCCTATAATAATTATATAGGCAATATTGTTTTATTAATTTTTTTTGAAACTATGGCAGATTTACATTTACCCTCAAGATTCTCAAAATAGCCAAAGTATTTTAAAAAGAAGAGAAAATAGTACAACATTTTGCTCTATTAAAATAATTATCCTAGCTGTACGGTATAAAGCTGCACCTATAAGGGATGGTACAAAACTGCAGTTGTTTGCGCACCACTGCAGTTATATTACAAGCGTGGAGTAAGATTGGTTTGATCGGGGGGAAATAATTTCATAAAGCCACCAATATGGTCAAATTTTTTCATAATATTTCTGTTTGAAATCCGCCATATGGGTAAGACAAATGTTTCCTAAAGCTTCACCCAATCAAGTCTGGTGTGTCATTTGAGTAGAGCGCCCTTGGCTAGAGGTCAGAAAAAGGTCACTCATTGGTGCGTTTTTCAGTGTGTCATTATCGACTTACCTCCAAGATGGCAGCGTGATGACGTCATTGCATAGGTCCATTGATCTCCATCATTATTGATAGGTCTTTTAACGTTCGAATATATGCGCAATACACTTGCTTAGTCAATCAACAAACCTGCAAAAATCTTCACACACGTTTTGATTTTTAGTATAATGAAGTGTTTGTTGACGTAAAGGATAGATGGATTGCACATGATGCCATTGACCGCCATCTTTGATGACAGACAATGGAAATAGCACGAGTGTACGTACTGCGCATGACTTTAAGTCAGCCTTTCACACGCGCACGTTTCATCACACGGCCGTTCCGCAGTATTAAAATGTGCACGCCCTCAGTGTTCACGCTGCGTCCAGTTCATTCTGACAAGTTACGCGCGCGCGACATTTGCAAGTTTATGTTTACACCTGAAAAAGGTCACGTTTTGTGATTTGCATATCACCATTTCCTTAAATTTCATTGGTCGCAGGAATGTTTTGAATAAAAATAGTGATAATTCTCATGAATATTCATCTGATTAATCCTTACTTGGATCTCCGAGGTCAATTCAGCCATGTGAGCTGCAATCCAGGGGCCACTGCGTACGGGGTGTCATGGTGTCGTCGTTTTACTATTTTGGCGTGCGAATGACGTGCAAAAGAGTGTTATTTTATGGAAATAAGAGTTTTCATCAACAAAATCTGACCACAGATGTTTAAAAGAAGCATACTCCAAGCCAATCAGGATAAAAGAAGGTAAAAGACAGCGGGATGATTTGTGATATTAGAGATTTTGTTTGGTTATTTTCCAACGTGTGAAAAATGATCTTTCGTTTATTATGTACATTCAATACACTATAATATACAGAGGCTACGTAGAGTTTGCATACGTTCATTTTGTACATCGTTGTGTCAGTGTCGGGATATTTTCATGACTGATTTCAAACTAGCCTAGGCCCTATGATTTAAGTTGTTAGGCCTACTGCATCTGTGTTTTCAAAACAATTTTTTACTAGGGTATATATTATAGGCCTACTTTTTTGAATGAAAACTGGAAAAAATTTCATTCTACATGTACATACAATCCTCCGATCCATCATGCCAACCCAAATGCAAATAATAATATACTAAATCGTGATTTGATTCTGGTCCCTGGGTGTCTGGAATAACACGTTTCTTGAAGTGAACTGTTACGTCCTGTGGTGGTATGGCTTAATTAATGGACATTATGTTTTTTTATTGGGATTGCTGATAATTAAACATTTTCTTATTTTCTCGAAATTACACAGCCACTGTCGAACTCGAACCCTGCCAGTGCCAGCTTACCAAAGCAGAGAGGACTATATGTAGGCCTACATGTGAAGGTGAGTGACTATTCCAAGTAAAATTGTAACGCTACACTAGTCCGACTTGTATTTTCATTTTGAAGCCTTTAAACTCAGCTGTGCTATTCATAATTTTGGAAATTAAAAGTCTTGCTGTGCATGTACCCCCCCCCCTTTGGCAAATTTGCATGCATATTATTTACACTATCTTGTCATCATGTATCATTCAGCTGTTGAAAACAATTGTAGATATGATGTATTTGCACACAAAATATTATAGCGTAGTAAATTAATACCCAACTTGAACCTTGCTTAAAAACAATATTTGTGTTATTCTTCTATTTTTGCTTTTTTTCTACATGTGATGACTTTGGCTTGTACTTCTGGAGTGGTTGACAAGTGGTGACGTCGCATTGTTGTCATGAGACGCTGTACAACACGACCTGTCCTGTTGAACTCGGTGTGTATGAGCTCGCCTCCTTGCTCATTGAGGAGGCCAAACCCAACACCAAACCTGGACAGCTGTTCAACGGCGTGGTTCTCCAATAAGTGCATCTTTGGTGTGATGCTGGATTCAGGGAAACTCTCTCGGTAAGATGCCATGAAGACCTTGATACACATATCTGCAACAACAACAAAAACATCATTACTCTGGACTGGTATTAACATTGGTACTTCACAACAAAAATTAAATGGAGTTGAGTAATTACCAATGCGGTTCAAGTCATCTGGTGATAATGCCCTCCTATGGTTTATCGCAAAGTGTGCATCGGCAAATTTTAGGAAAATATCCTCGAAAGTAGACCCCAATTTAGCTGCTTCTCTGATGAGTTCTTGCTGATGTTTCAGTGGAATGTCATCGTTGGATACACTTTGAAGGATTCTGGGGGGTCCGCTTTTGGTGGATTTTCGAGGAGATTTGATTGAGCTGTGAGCAATTTTCTGCACAAACAATGGTTGTAAAGATGAGATGTAAAAAATGGATTGTCATAATTTGTGTTAGTATAAAACAGCATCATTGAATACAAAATGTACTATTTGTAAATTTGTAAATTTTGACTTAGTAATGTTTAAATGTGTTTACGTTTGGGTGTTTGTGTTGGCATTAAGCAGAAATTATGTGTTTGATGTTCTATTTCAGAAGCTAAATCCTAACCATCAATATTTTTATTATTATGAAAATGTTTATTAAGTACATAATTTATTGATGGCTGTGGTATGCGAATGATGTAAATTTGACTTGTACACTTGTAAAAAGTATTTAAAGAAAATAATAATTAATAACAATGCAAGTTGTTTTACAATACATACCCGGCCTGGTGTTTTCAAGCGCACATCGTTTCCCTTGTGTGCACTAAGCTTTAACCAAGTCCAGCGATCACTGACTTCTTCAATTTCTGCTGGGATAGGTGTGCCTCTGCTGTGTTCCACTGCAACTTGCTTGAGAAGGTTTGCAGCCTTTATAATCTCATCTCTGTGTATTTTAACTGTGCTTGTCTCGGGATATGTTTGGATGGGGTTTGCTGATTTTGAACACAAGTCACAGTTACATGATGGTGTTTTATCCTTTTCTGGACAAACATGGTCAGCCATTTTGGACAGTTTACCTATTGTTCCGCATACTGTGCAAACTGTTGTCAATGTGCTAAGCTGAAGCCTCAAAATTCGGGGTGATGATGTGACGTTGTCATGATTCACACTAACTTGACATACAGGGCAGGGAACGGTGTGACTGCCTCGAAAAACGAACCACTGCTCTAAACATGAAGAACAGTAGTTGTGTTCGCATTGAGTTTGCACAGAAGGGGAGCTCAGGATACACTGGCATATTGCACATATGAAAATTGTCTCCACTGCCTTCTCTGTGCCAAGAATGTCGAGATTTGGGGGAACTGTGTACGCAGAATCATTAGTCGCAAAGTTAAACAGATAACTTTTCTCACAGTCCTGTTTGTTGAGGCTCGGTGGATTAATGTTCGGAAGACCTTTTCCAGTACGATTTCTCTTAACAGGGCGACCCCCCTTAAGTACTTTTCTGTACTGCTCACATGTGGTGCATGTTCCAGATCTTGAGTGAGTCGGCCATTCGTCAGTAGTTTTTTGTGTAGCAGATGAATATTCAAATTCCCTAGTTTGTTGTTTACAATGTGTCAAATTACGCACACACCTCCAGCATAATTTATTCGGATGCCTTGTTGAATCATCGAGCCAGATATTTATACTGTACAGTATTTCTAATTCCTTTCTGTATTGTGCACAATCCACTGCCACATATGAATTATTTGTATTTAATTTTGTGCACACACGACACAACTTATCAAGTGCTAATTGATGAAACTGCAATGTATTCATATCTGGAAAACTTCCTGTAAAGATGTCATCGTTGCAATAAAGTGTTTACCTTGAAACAGTGAATCACAGTAGTATTGCAGTCTGTTTGTTCAACACATCTTTATTTGAGAGTCTGTGTTTGACGATCGCGATACGAACGTAAACAACATACTGAGTAGTAGTCATAGAGCTATGGTAGTAGTACATAGATCTTTTTACTACACTAATCTACGTTTTGCATCCCGCGCGCTATTGACGTGTTGGCTGTGGAGGTGCGCGGTGCACGTCTGCGACTGTGTGTACATTTTAATAGGAGTTTTACGTGATTTTTTGTTCATCTCCGTGAAAAACACACTCTTAAAAATCTATTTCTTGTAAATATGCCCGCTGTCTTGTTTTATTCGTTTGGGCTTTAGGGAAAACAAGTATATTTTTTTCAAGAAATTGGCTCCACTTTATCGGGAAAACCCAGAATTTTTATTTTGGGACATTTTAGAATCAACAGTTTCTCACTATCTTCGGGAATTCACGTCCAGTTACCAGGGTGGAAAAACCCTCATATTTTATATTTTTCCTCACACATTATTACTCTCAATAAATAAAAGTGATCGATTGAAAGTGTTTATGATAAATTATGAACAAATAACTCGAAAATCAATTGGTTATGTATGGACAATTCAATGTAATTATCGTTTTTTTATTCAACGTTAACGTTGAGCCTCCGCCATTTTGGAAACGGATTGTTGTTTCATTACTGGAGGAAACGTTTGTTCGTTGCGAAATCTTTTAATGCGCTGTGTTAATGGGCTTGATACGGCCGTGATCAACGATGGCGACCACAAGCGGGCTATCACATCGACCGAACTCTTTTTACAAAAACCGATGGTGTATGATACATTAATTCAAATCCAAACAAACAATTATTGTTAACTATAGTTTCGTGGACAAATCATTTTAGAATCAAAGATAAACATTTTAATGAAATCTGTGTTCTGTTGACTCATCCTAATGTTTCACAAAAGTCGCTCAGCTAGTAATATTGAGAATGACCATCAGGTTTATTGCACTTTATTTGCACTTAGTTCATTCGGTGAAGAACACGTTGACTTGTGGTCACTGAGTTGGCCCGTGTATTTGCTCCACTAAGCCCGCGTCATGATGGTATCGATATTGTTGGACTTCACTGTGTTTGTCTGTTAAGGTTTATTGTATTCTGTTTAAATCAACCAAATTTATGTATAATCATGTAGGCCCATGTAAAAACAAAATTAAGTTTACTAAGCAAATTTAAGCATAAATCCTAATAATATCGATTTCAGAAATTAAACTTGAATGAAAGGGATAAACTCGTGTGTAGAATGCCATAGCCGAGGGGTTGTCAGTAGGTCTAGGTTGGTGTCGTCAGGTTATAGGTCTTTTGCCATGACACTTGTGTACTAATGAGCAAGACACTTAACCACTCGTTCGTTCGGATGAGCTTGACTAAACAGGGATTTGAACCTGCGACCTCCGGAAGTTACGTGCTGGTGCTGTTCTGCCTGAGATATCTAGCCCTATATTGACTGATATAGCTCTATAGCTTATCTGTTGAAGAATCACCGGCATGTAAATCCGGAGTAGGCCTACGGGCTGATTTTAACAAAGAACTAAAGCTTCATCTTAAGATGAGTTCCCGATATCACCATAGTGGTTTGTAATGTGACATCACACTTTGCTCATTAGCTAAGATTGATTCGCAGTTAAGATCAATTTTAAAGTGTTCGAACCGGGTTCAAATCCTGCTCTCGTTTTTGTTTTCTTCACCCCAAATTAATTTAACATAGTCAGTCTCCCTTGTGGTTTATAACTTGGTATTATAAATGTGCACAATGTTATGTTAACTATTTTTCCACTAAAAAAGTACACTGTCTTATAACAAGATGTTCACACAACCTGTTTTATATTATTTCTGAAAATAAAGTGTTCGAACCGGGTTCAAATCCTGCTCTAGTTTTTGTTTTCTTCACCCCAAATTAATTTAACATAGTCAGTCTCCCTTGTGGTTTATAACTTGGTATTATAAATGTGCACAATGTTATGTTAACTATTTTTCCACTAAAAAAGTACACTGTCTTATAACAAGATGTTCACACAACCTGTTTTATATTATTTCTGAAAATAAAGTTATAATTAATTTGTAAAAACGGCTGCAACAGTACAAGTCTCAAAAAACATTCGTTGAAATAAGTTATTGTAAACTTCGATGTACAACGCATTCAGTGTAGGTCCTACAACGTAATTTTCTTTGTTGTCGTGCCAATCCCTTGAAAATGTTTCATTATGGTCGCTGCAATATTAAACCTGACCTATACAACACAACATTATAGATTAACGAATTACATTTAAATATACAAAAAATCCCATTCAAGGAAATTCGTCTTTGCCAGGTCATTAAAGAGGGTCTCGGGCTCTAATAGACCCCCTTGCTTATTGGCCGGTATCACTGAGGTCAAACATTGGAAACGTGCACGACTGAACGTGCCACACAAACTCTCAGCCAATGATAGGTCTTCCACAGCCTGAGAAACTGACGTCACACTTCCAGGCTCCTCGCAGAAAAAGACAGGGGACCAGTCTAGGTCTTCCTTTGACGACATCAGTGAGGGCGCTGTTTGGGTATATGAAGTCACATGCAAGAGGTCTATTAAGTTTTGTGATGTACTGACTTTCCAATTAAGAGAAGTTTGATAGGGTCATTGGTAAATACTCATAAAACTGTATGACCATTAAAAAAAACTTAGAAGAACTGCCGCTGTTGACAGTATTAATTACTTTGAGAAAGGATTTCCTTATATGAAATAAGTGGTTTGGATTTTTTTTCACTAAAAGATCATTTCAATCTGAGTAACGATTCCCAGATTTCCTGGGGTTGGTGTCCTTTCGTGAATGCTGCGGGCAAAGATGCGGTTGGTACCCGCTGTCACCTCACTAAACGTGGATAGATTCGACGTCCTTGTGAAAATACCATGACAGGTTTTTGCTGTTTTCTCAGCAAGTATAGACACTGCATTCAGCTGAAACTTTCACATGAGACTTTTATCATATCTTTCTCTAAATGTTGCAAGCACTAGTCTTACTTGACAACAAAAAAACTATTATCTTTGACTTTACCTTCAAAACTAAAGGTGTATAATGCCTTTGTATTAACACCCTCCTAGTGCAAAGGATACGTACATTTTTTGTACGGGCAATTTGTTTAGCTCATTCCTGAATTATAAGATGTTCGATAATTGTTTTTTTTTTGTAAAATTGGCGTAAAATTCATACGTGCATGCAGAACCATCGTTATTGACTTTCAATTGAAGTCATGCTTCAAATTTCGCTTTGAAAAGTTTCAAATAAAATGAAATTTTACACCATTTTAATGTGAGGTAAGAGACTTGTAATATTTCCCTCCCCCGCTTTAGAACTCTTTGGAAAATGAGAGCATCACAAAACTGAATTTGACCTTACTTCTGTGCCGTGTCAGGTGTTACCATTTCTGACTGGCTCCCTGCTCATTTCTCATCAGTCACAATTTGTTTAAGAGCATGTCCCATGCATTTCAAGAGAGGGTATATCTTTGGTTATTACTCCAAATACATATGACCAGAAAATTTACTTGGTAAAGAGCGCTGGAGAGCTGCAGATATTAGGAAACATTGTTAGAAACGACCCTCTTTGAGATAACGTATAGTTTTCGAGAAAGAAGTAATTTTTCACCCCAAAATTTGAATCTGAGAAAGGCATCTCAAAGCACACAATTTTATTCAACAAGTTTAACAAATTATTATTTCTTGTAACTTCGATAATCAAAATTGAGTCAAAATTGTCACAGGTTTGTTCTTTCATGCGTGTTGGGATACACCAAGTGAGAATTCTTGTCTTTGACAAATACAAAAAGTGAACACTGTCTTTAAAGAGGAAGGGAAGTGACCAATTCAATTTTGTTTTGTGCTCATTTTCTCATAGATAGAGTCATCATGTGAAAGGGGAAAAATTACAAGTCTCTTACCTCACATTAAAATGGTGTAAATTGCCAAAAAATGGTCAACATCCAAAACATCTAGCTGATGACGTCATTCTGAGAAAAATTGGACCTCAACATTTTTGTATGGGGATGTTCAGTCCTTGACTTTCAATAAAATTAAAAACAAAAATCAAAACAACTTTGAATGTGACATTTTGACTGTCAAAAAATTCCTCCTTGGAATGTAAAGATCCGTTAGTTGTTGAATTACAATGACGTCATCAAATTTCGCTCAGAAAAGGTCATTTATGAACTAAAACATCCCTGTACAAAAATGTAGTGACCCATTTTTCTCAGAATTATGTCATGAGATGTTTTTGATGTTGACAATTTTTGCCAATTTGTTCACTGGAAGGATATCGAATGCAATGGCAATTTACACCATTTTAATGTAAGGTTGGAAACTTGTAATTTCCCCCCCCCCCCCCCCCCCCACTCACACGAGGACTTTATCTATTGGAAAATGAGTACAAAACAAAATTGAATTGGTCACTTCCCTTCCTCTTTAAGCTGTAAATTACTTCCCTTTTTCAGAAATTGCAAATAATTTTTTTTCTAGAATATTGACCGGCAGAAGGCGTACGAAAAATCTAAACTGTATAATACTTTATTTTGTTCTCGACTTGAACTTTCACTGTGACCAATAGCACGCCAAATTTGTATCCCGTTCGTGTGAAGCAATAACTATAACATGTCGTCATTTGCATAACAATCACGCTGAACTATTGAGCTATAAGACTTCAATTGCAATCGATATTCTATTCAGGAAAATGATTTTACGCGGTTAAGGTTTCTGTCGTAGTAATGATGTATAATAGTTTCAGTTTAATTTGATCAATACACAAAAAGTGAGATTGGTGAGCTGTGATTTTTTGTTCAGTGAGCAGTAAGGGATTCAACTAAATCGCAATTAAATCGCAATTTGTCGGTCCGTACAAAACCATCAGAAATCAGTAATGTGTGCTCAGAAGCTTGTTCAAAATTTAGCCATTTTGTTGCTATCGAGCACGTTGTTGTGTCACTGTGGGAGTTCAAATGAACCCAAATTTGAAAGCAACGCAAAGTCCGCGGCCGTGGAGAAAGAGCGGGAACCAGAGACGTATACACGCCGTCTGTCACTGGGGAAGAACGACGAGTACACGGTGGAATGGCGTTACACCGACGACGATGTTGTGTTTCGAGTTAGTGTAGAGACGTTAGGATGGGTGGGGCTTGGTTTCTCTCCTACAGGGGGAATGGAGGGAGCAGATGTCGTGATTGGATGGGTGGGCAACGGAAAGGCGTTCTTGACAGTAAGTAGGCCTTACCATTAGTCATTCACAATTGTAAGACGATGATGGTACAATTTCAATTTGCTCAATACTGTCAACGTAATGCTCACAATATCTGAAGGAGTATACAGAATTATAGTCCATGACTTCTCTTGACATAGACACTCAATGGACGTTTATTTCACTTTGGCAATTACAATGACAATATGTATACCTAACAGAAAATAGATGACCATAAAGTTCAATGGAAACATATGACTGTACCATGACCAACAATAGGAAAAGGGAGGCAAACTGCCTTTCCCTAGGACAGATAAAGTCTTTATCACGACAGGGAAAAACACAGACTATACTTTTAAAAGATGTCTTTAGTGTTGCAAGCATGTAGAAAAGCAGGCTTTTTTAATGCACATAGAAACTATAATACACGACAGACGTCTTTTAACGTTATATTCATTAAACCTTGCCTGGCTCCCAGACTATAATGCTGCAATATGCATTTCCCTTGCTACCACTTTGTATCTTTCCTTTGCTAGGATCGCTTCGCCGTAGGTAACCAGCAGCCAGCTCTCGATAAGAAACAAGATTACCAGCTTCTCAGCGGTGTAGAGAAGGACAAGAGAACGATATTAGTATTCCAAAGGAAACTCAATACCTCAGACTGCGAAGACGTGGTTCTTAAAGTATGTATAAAAAAAAACAGGCAAAACGTGGAGTGTGGTTTTGTAAATTAGCAAATAGGAAAATAATAACATAACGTTGTAACATGTTCATAAGTCTAATACCTGCATTGGGGATGGAGGATATTATTTTAGTGTTATACCCTTCCCCCGATCTGTGAACTGTTGATAGGCACTGTTCATTCCTGAGTCCTGCTGAACAAAAGTCCGCAGGCTGCTCCTGTGGGAATCGAACCCACGATCTCTAAAGCAACATGCTTGACCACCGAACGTATACCCGGTAACACAAGGCTGGGTCGATTCCTTAGCAGCGGTTACCACAGACAATTTATAGAATGTATATAATAATTGTACCGAGGATAAAGTCCATTATAAAGGCAAAGTATACCCTTTGTTTTTGGAACCGTTCGATTGTTTTAACCATATAGAAATTTAGATACAATAAAACTAACATGTGAAAATTTCATTTCAAAAGGTGGCAGCGTTTTTGAGATATTGCCGAAAATCTGAAGCGGTTATATCCACGCAGGAAGATCTAATCAGTGATTGGAATACACAATCTGAGAAACATTTCATGCAGAAACTTTTCTCAGATTGAACTGTGTTTGAGTATCTCTCTCTAAAACCACATTCCTTTGAAATGAATTGTTTCTCAAAATGTTATACATTATCAACAGCTGCAGTGCTTCCTATACCGATTACATTTTTTGTAATTATTTTTTGAAGTAACTACAAAAGGCGTACACTCCCTTTAAAGTACTTAATAAAATACTGGACGTTAGTAGCTCTTTTTGCTTTTACACACAGTAACAAACATTACTCAACAAAAGGCAGGTTTTCCCACAAAATGTAGACTTTCCATTTTCCTTGGTAACGCAGCACTTTAACTTTTAAGGCAAGGAGTAAACACGTAGGACAGTGTTTCAATATTTCATATGTGCGAGTTGGGTTGCATTTACAGAGAAATTCCGTTTACGCCAAAAGACTGAACGTAGGTATCTATAGCATCCGATGTGAAGGTGCATCTACAACAAACAGTTATTGATAAAATATGAACTAAATTGAGTGATATCGTGGGACAGGAAAGAACGTTTATTATTTTCATACCCTGGTCGATAAATTTCTTGTTTTTTTCCACACAATGAACAAAACGCATGATAGGCCTATACCTACGTAATGATATTCAATATTTGTTGCACCCTCAGCTGGTACAGTAAAAAATGGTCGCACTGATTCGAATACTAATGCACGGAGCTCGTGCAAGCAACTGACGTGTAGAAAATACAATTGACTAGTCGTTAGATACTAAGATAGGGATGCTACATTGGTTTTGGTTATATAGACAAGGTACTGGTACATGTTTGGTAGAGAAAATAACGTTATTTTCAATCTAAAAGCTCACTGATTATACGAGTTCCGAACCTTCAGAGAAATATTTCCGTCTGGAGAATAATTGTCAAAGTTGAGAAAATGGCATTTGAAGACAATCGCAGTCACTTGCTTTGATTGAAGCGACCCCAGTCAAAACAACTGACTTAGCCCTTCCCAAGAAATCGAGTCCCGGTCGTGACACTATGTCCTTAAGCAAGACACTTAACCATTATTGATGCATCCTTCGGATGCGACGTCAAGCCGTATAGGTCCCATATTTTATTGTGTAATGTACGTAAACGAACCAATTGCACTTATCGAAAAAAGTTTGACCCGGTGTTCCTGGTTTGATTGGCTGCATATTGCGCCACAGCACCTTGTAAACCATATGGTTCTATGTAAAGGAATTATAGGTCTCATACTTCAAACGTAACTCCGCATACCTTGCGCTTTGAGACGCCCATCGGGCGCAATATAAGAACTCAGTATTATTATTATAAAATATGCTCAGTAATTACATTTACGCATGCGTATAACAGACACTGTTGGTTGGCAAATGCCATAAAGTTGTGCACTAAGCAGACGCACAAACGCGTATACGTCATCTCGTCACCATTAGCCCCATATACAAAAAGGCGCAATGGTCCCTCTTGTTTGCCTTTTTTGTTCATGGCCGATTGAACAAATTTATAAATAGTTGTAATGATTGATTTTATTTTAGCACCGATTTAAATCCCAAAGTTAAGTCTAATTTGTATCACCGTAATTTCTTTTAGCCCGAGACCATCCGGCTGATTTGGTCCTACAGCGATCAGGACCCAGACGACAGCAAGGGAGGACCAACGTACCACGGCCCCGATCGTCGAGGCACCAAAACAATCATATTACTTGAATCTGACCATTCTAAAACACAGCTTCCCGCTGATGCCAAAAAGCATGAATTTTGCAACAATAATGTAAGTGAACTTAGTTATGTACAAGATACAGAACAACAAGTAGGTGATGGGATTGTGCATTTGATGATACAAAGCATAGAATTTGACACACAGTCAGAGTATGTCATGAGAAAGGTACTTGGATGAAGGATATCGCACATTTGGCTTTCAGTGAAAAACATTTGGATATTCAAGCAATGGAAGCCATTTTGAAAATTGCTTGTTGTTTTGCCGAAGTTTGTTCAAAAATTCCAATCTGTTATGGCACCTATAGCCAAATATCTTTCTCAGTATATCTTTGACTGCAGTGTGCCAAATTCCATGCAAATAATTCCCCCACTATTTCCTTCACCTTTTTGGATCCCGTTTCAAACATGGGAGCTCTGCTTTTGTGCACTTGGTTTTCAGCCCTAAATATTGCATAGGTAATCTATACTCTTGCGGGTTTTACCCTCCCATCTTCTAAAAACACATTTCACATTATTTCTCCATCATCATCATCATCATCATCTCTTCACAGGTGTCTTCATGCTTAGGGTTACAATGCAAGGCACGTTGGGGGATTTCTTGGTGTCTTTACCAAAAACTTTACCAAAAAGATATGGGGCCTTATGTAGTTTTACCCAAGAAGAGACAAATAATTTCGAAAGTGATGTACTATATGATACAAAATAAGTTTGGTGAACTAACATTGTTCTAAATTGGTACTTCACCGAATCTGACAGTGTAGCATTAACATTTTTCTTTTGAGCTACCGTAGGTCACTTTTAAACCAATCGAAACCTTACAAAGCTCGTCGTGTTTTGCCCATTGTTTGCTTTCATGTTTTTACACAGTATTTAAAGTTGTATATTCTAGTGTTTGTTTTGGGGTTTTTTCCCCCTTTTATTTTTAAAAGGTGTGTACAACATTGGTAAGATTGAAAATATAAATGTTCACAGATTTGCACTATACTTACATGGTGTAAAGATGGTCATGGTGGAAAACTTCACTTGAAATAGTTTTGCTTGAAATGCTATAGTTTTTGTGAAATGAGTAAAACAATTAGTCGTTATCACTAGTGATAAAATTCGATGTTTGAAAACACTGAAAACATATAATGGTGTTTTCACTGTTTTCTCGTGACTCCAAAGACCGATTGGGCTTAAATTTTCACGGGTTTGTTATTTCATGTATTATTTTGGGTCACATCAAGTGTGGATACTGGTCCTTGACAAAAAATACCAATGTTGTACAGCACACACTTTAAATGAAAAATCGCCAACAAAGGGCCACTCAAGGTGAAATCTACAAAAATATAAATACAATTTACAGAGAATAGATTGTAAGTTGGTGGAAAACAAGATACAGGTAGGGAGTTCAAAAGTGCAGCAGTACGGGTTGGGGTGTACTGGCCTATGGAACAGACACAGTGAAGGGACGAGAAGATGTTGCAAACGTGTGCAACAAGTGAAGATGCGTACTGATGGGACGAGTGAGATACCTTCTGCGCACATACAGTGGAAGTATCTGCTGAAGAGGTTTTAATTAGGAGTCGGAACAATTATTAGGAGATGAATTTAGGAAAAGATCAACTTTCCCCATTTTCTGTTTGTTCTTGACATTTATATATATCGTCCTTTTTCTTGTATAGGTGCGTCCGAAAAGACAACAGCAGACGTTATATTGGTGTACACTATTTCAGTTCCCGAAATTACAAAAAAGACATCACATTATACGGGTAATATATATATGCAAAAGCTGTACATTATAAATATTTTTTTTTTTTAACTTTGCAAGTTCACAATTATGTTTACACAGGGTATATCTGGACTCCAAAGTGCCAGTCAACATTTTGATCGGTATTTAAACCGTACCATCTATCCTCTAAATGGTCTCGAATTATGTTCTTAATCAAAGTTTCGTTATCACAACTCAAATGTGTGTGTGGTCCCCCCCCCCCCCCCCCCCCTCTTATTTTCCCTCAGTTTGAGCCAGCAATCGAACCGAGTAGTGATGGGTACATCCACCATATGCTTCTGTACGGATGCTACTCGCCACTCGAAGACGACAGTCTCTACAGTTTCTCAGATATCTGTTTGAAGCTCCCTAAAGATATACAAAACTGTTTCTCTGTCATGTTCTCATGGGCGGTGGGTGGCGAGGTAGGGCTCGGATTATATTATTATGACTTAAAGGGATACACCGGTTAACTGTTTACGTAATTTAGTCAAGTAGAATCAAAGACAATTATTTCTAGATGGTTTTTATATTTTTTTAAAACAAAAATATCACGTAATTAACGAGAAATGACCAAAAAACCAAAAGCGGTCAAAGGTCAGCGTATACGCTTTACCAGCCGTTGCAGGTGCAAATTTACGGGATACATGCTGTGCATTGTTGCAAGTAGACCGGTGCTCTGTTTTACTACGGAAAGGCATGAGGATCCAGTCTACGTTATCCATCTGAAAGTGTGTATAAACATCGGACACGGAAACCAGTCAACTCGCCCCCAGCAAGTCGCCTATTACAAAGTCACCAACTACAAAGTCGTCCCCTAGCAATGTCACCCCCACACATACAAACTCGTCCCCTCTCAAAGTCGCCCCTCACAAGGGAATTTAAAAAATTGGTATGATTGGACTTCTATCTTGAGGGAACAAAAGCTAGCTATCTTGAGGGAACGAAAGAGGAATTTTGGGGAACAAAATCTCATTGCGAGGGAACGAAAGCGTATATTTAGGGAACGAAAGCATTTTTCGAGCGAACGAAAGTATATTTTGTGCGAACAAAATCATATTTCGAGGAAATGGATGCGTATCTTCAGGGAACGAAAGCTTATTTCTGGGGAACAAAATCGTATTTCGAGGGAAAGAAAGCGTGTTCGAGGGAACGAAAACATATTTTCTTTGAAAAAATCTATTTCGTTACCTAGAAAAACACACTTTGTTCACAAAATAAAATAAAAAAATTATGTGACGAAGTTATATTTGATTCAATTAAATAATATTCTGAGGAAACTAAATGATTTTGTTGGAATTTTGTATGTCGAGAGATGGAAAAAGAAATTTCGAGTGGGGTATTTTTTTCCACCGTTTAATTTTTAATTTCTTTTTCACCTGTCCCTTCATAGGGGCTCCGGGTTTTGGGAGGTTTTGGGGGTTTGTTTTTTGTTGGGGGGGGGGGGGGGTTGTAATTTGTCACACAAATTTGTTAACCTAATTGCAATATAAAAAGTGGTATTTCTATGTATTGACATAAATCTTATTTAATTAATAAGAAATTCGGTACAAATCGGGGAAGGAACGTACACAGAGCATTGAAACGTTGCGATTTTGAAACAGCGGATTCGATCAGCGAGGTTTACCGACTAACAAACCCGCAATGACAACAATGTAGTTGGTGGTCTGGCTCCCTACCCCCTTCCACATGTTTATGAGCTTCCAGGTACAGCTATCTCTTGGCTTTGGGGTTACCGTCGCGCTGGCCCCGCCGCGCCGAGACACTCTGCGCGCCAAACTACACGACTGCCCCTGTGTTACGCGTAGTGGCCCCCGCACGCTGTGCACTGTAAAACATGCTTCCGTCGTTCGGACTCTCTGAAATAAAATCTTACGTTCGATATTTTGTAATTATTTACAAGTTGTATCCATAATTTGAATACGTATTTTCTTTTGTCAAATACTCATGAATACTTGTTAAATAAACAGAGTTGAATTCGGTGCAGTAATTAAATTTTATACGGCTGGAAGTAAAACTAACTCCGAAGATCACGAGGGTTATCCGAACCAAAAATGTGGTTCGGATAACCCACGTGACCTTCGTTTTTTGAAAAATGCTCAAAAGCTGCAAAAATTGATGGTTTCTTTTAGGAACCGTTCTTCTCCATTCCTGGAAGACCTTTGGAGTCATGTTTTAGTCTATTTTGTAGCCAAAATAGCCCAACGAAGCCGGTGTGTCCCTTTAATTGCCGTTTTACGTAAAGTTATACATAGAGGTTGTTTCAGTTTTGTGATATCTAAATATAGAGCTGATTAATTATGCATGCAAAATTAGCCCTCTCAACCACGTGCAATCAATGAGGAATGTAGGTGGGATTCTGCGACAAAACCAAACAAGCATTGTGTCATGCGTGGCGTGTAATCCACATCAAGTTTATTCCATAACAACTGAATCCGAAATAGGGTCACCTTTAAAGGGAAGGAAGGTATACGTTTGGTAATCACTCTTAAAATTAATGGCAATAAAAACTTACTTGGTTAGAAGGACAGTAGCATTCGATAGTATAAAGCATTTTGATAATCATTTCTCTTCAAAGTAATTTGGTTATGGAAAAAGATATCAGTTTTATTTAAAGTCATCTGAAACTAATGAAGTAATTCATTATTTTGTTGATCATAATGAATTGAAATACAAGCAGACTGTTGCCCTCATTCAGTATTTTGCTGTTTGGTGCCGGTATTGTAAATGAAACAGCTATACAAAATCAAAATGATTATTTGTCTTCCTTTTAGCAGCCCTTTTAGTTGTATTTTTCTTGTTGCTTAATTTGTTTTTCCCCCAGGCGTTTGATTTTCCTGACCATGTTGGATACTCTGTCGGTGGTGAAGGGGATCCACTATTTCTACGTTTAGAAGTGCATTATGACAATCCCAGATTACCGCCAGGTAAGTTTGAATTTTTCATTTGGTGTCTGGAACTATTGCAGATGAATTATAGATATGTCATTTCGTATCTGTTCTTTACACCATTTCCATGTTCAAATCGCGTGAAATTAAGTTTTCTTGTTGTGTGTTCCCCCATTTTTACATTCAAGAGAAACTTAAAATCTCACCTGTTCAAACAAGCATACTCACACAATCCACAGTCCTAATTTGTTTTTCCTCCTCAAGCGCCATGAGCGCCTTTTTAGGCGGATACCGGCGCTATACTAAGTAATCTTTATTTTAATTTTAAAATCTTTCTTTCTTTTTTGACGAATTTGACCCATTTTGGTTCCATTTATTACAAAAACTGCTCTTTGACATTGGAACAAAAAAAACAAAAACACATCACACACACACAATATGAAACAATAAACCAGCAGGGAATAGTAGGCTAAACATACCGTAGAAAAAAACAAAGTAAACAATCTCATAATGAGCATTGGAGTTAAACAGAGCTAAAACCATTATTCATTTAAAATGTACTGAACAATCATGAAGAAGACTGTAAAAAATACTCGTGTGAAATTTAGTTTGCTTGTGGCGTTCCATACTTGTGGCGTGTCGTGGACGAGCGGTCTAGTCCATCGGTCTCATTCTGGGCCCAATTTCATAAACCTGTTTAGCAGAAAATGTTGCTTAGCAAATGTTTCTGCTAAGCAAAAACTAGCAGGGAAGCAATCACGAACAATATACATTACATGGCATTTTGGCTGGTAACCTGTTTCTTCTAAGCTACATTTCTCCATACTAAGCAATATTTTGTGCATAACAGCTGTATGAAATTGGGCCCCAATGGCTGAATCATCAACATGTGCGTGCGATTCCCAGTTTTGACACTTGAGTTTTTGAGCATAATCGCTTCTGTCCTAAACCATAGTTGCTGCTCTAAACCCAGGTGTATAAATGGGAACCTAAGAGGGCTGAGATGTCTGGAGTTGAATGCTCCCACGGGTTGAACAAATTTGAGGAATGGTCTAGGCCCTAAGTATGCCCGGTGAACAGGGACAATAATAATGTAAAGTGCCTTGATCTGGCTAATGTGCGCTACATAAGAACCAAGTAGTGTATCATTACTATAACTATTATTTAATTTACACCAAACTTTAATTTCTTTACCGGAAGACTTCAAGGACAACTCTGGGTTTCGTTTTTACTACACACCCAACTTAAGACAACACAATGGAGGGGCGTTACCAGTGGGCGTGTTCCCAATGTGGTGGCACATCATACCACCACGGCAAGACAAGTTTAAATCCAGGGGATGGTGTCGTGAAGAATGCACACAATTGGTAAATCACATTGTCTTTGTCTTTTCGTAGTCATTTGGTATAACTGTTTTATTTAAAGTAATGTGTTTTGAATTACAAAGTAGGCCTATATATACATGGAAACATTATTTATTATAGTTTAATCTAAAAGCCCCTTCCCCAAGCCAAAGCATTTTTCACAGCCACTACATGGTGGGCGGGTCTAGCATTTTAAGGGTGGCGTGAATAAACTTCTTATGACTGTTGATAAAAGTACATTTCCTTAATCTTTGCAGTATTTTCCATCTGACGGCATCCACGTGTTTTCGAATTTAGCACACACCCATGCTAGTGGTAAGACAACAGTTCGTTTCCGTATTAAAGGCAAAGTATACCTTTGGTTTTTTGAACCATTCGATTGTTTTAATTCTACATAAACGTAGATATATACAATAAAAACGACTTGAGAAAAAAATCCTTTCAAAAAGTGCTCGCGTTTTTGAGATAGGCCTATCACCGAAAATCCGGAGCGAATAATATGTCCACGCAGGAAGAAATGTCCCCAACGTTTTTGACAATAATGCTTCTCAGATTCAAAATTTGAGGCATACAAACTGATATCTTTTTACATAAGGCCAAGTAAAAAAAGTAGCGAGTTTCTCGTCCAAACTTTTTCAAAAAAGGAGGAGGCAGGGCGTTACTATTTATTCACAGATATTGTGCTATTTCAGGATACTGATGCAATTTATGACAAAACAAATTTGTAAGACCCTTCACTGCAGAATCGCAGCACCATCACCTTCGACAACAGTTGCTGTCCGCTCTGAAAAGAACGCCAAGCTGGGTTTGGTGCCAAGACACTGATATTAAGTCAGGAGAATCACACTTTTAGCCCTCAACTAGCTAGGGACTGCACACCTGAGAATATTGAAATGAGAAAGTTGGGAATTCTTGAGGCAAAGCTGCTATTTTGGCCCATCTAATTAGATTCAGGAGATTCAAAATATCAGAGATGCCACTCAGTTTTATTCCCAAAATTTGATTTCAGCTTTAAATCTTCAAAAAAATCTGATTTAAGATTTAGTTTTTTCATTTTTTTTTCTCCATTTTTTCTGAAAGTAGTAAAAAGTAAAAAAAAAAAAAAAGGAGGTGGCGGCCAAAAAGGAGGCGGGCGGGGACGAGAAACTCTTTAGTTGTTTTACTTGGCCTAACCACATTACTTCAAAGTGAAATGTTTCTCAAAATGCTTTATACTATCGAAAGCTGCTGCGGGCTTCTAACCAATAAGATTTTATTGCCATCGTAATTTTAAGAGTGATTACCAAACGTATACGTTCCCTTTGAAAAGAAAGTGACACAAACCCCCAAGCAGCCAGATTGAATTGCAGGCTTGTACCATGGTGTATAGCCATATTATTTTCTTCGCATTAAAATAGCTGTAACCTAAACCGAGGCTGGAAGTTAAAAAAATAGCTTAGTAAGTCTCTTCACTTTTATATTTCCAGTTTTGTTAGAACTTTGAGAAATGTATCAGTGTTGTAGTTTTACGGTTTCTTTGTCACTATACAAGGTCAAGAGATGAAATTTCGCCATTTCCGGAATGGGACACACTTGGAGAACTTTATGAATGATGTGCACTTTGATTGCGATTTCCAAGTAAGTAAATTCTTAAATTTCAAAAAATTTATACAAACTGTAATATAGTCAATTTTTTATACTTAATTGAAAATTCGATCACATGCATTGCTCCAGTTCTTCCAATACTGCACTGGTTTCCAGTCCAGTAGGCGCATTCATCTCAAACTGCTCCTAATTGCTTACAATACCATTAATGGACTTGCTCCACAATACATCACTGATATCATACCACTTCAGTCATCTTCTTGAAACTTACGGTCTTCAAATAAACTTCTTTCTCCATGTTCCCAAATGGAAAACATAAATCATGGCCACCGTGCAATTTCAAGTTCGGCACCAATGTTATGGAATGACCTGCTTAATTAAACACCAAAACCTCCCCAACATATTCAAAAAGAGACTATATATAAACACTTTTTTCTTTTTCTTAGGCAGTTTCTGTGTAATTTATATCAAGCCCTACTATTGTTGTTGTTGTCGTTGTTGTTGTCGTTGTTGTGTTGTTGTTGTTGTTGTTGTTGTTTAAGTGCCAATTAACTCGTTTTCAATGGATACCGGTGCTATTGTTTCCATTAAAAGATTGATTGCAACTAAATGGTTGGGTGTATAGTGTGCACTTTCGTTTTCAGTATTTTACTAAATAAGATAATGTAAAAGTTTGTAGAAAGTTGACACCATGTTCGATTGTACTGATTGTAAAACATACGACGAAGGATGAAGATACCGGACCTTGTTACTGGAGCTCCTAAGTGTATAAAGACCTGTGAAATATGGAACATTGTTGACAGATTATTTGACATTGTCTTAGTTTCGTGTTACTTGACAACTCGACGACTGGAAAAAATTAATGTACTCAGCTAATAAATTCCCTTTTAATATTCTTTTTTTCTTTTTCAAACAGACAATGCGATATTTTAAAACAGAAAAAACAATCCTGCCGGTGAGTCAAGTGATTATTATAAGGAGTACTATAGGTGGTAAATTATAATTTTAAGTAACTTATTAACTTACTTTCTCGGAATATTTCATGAAAAGTTTAACTTTTTGGCTGAATAATTAAAAATAGGCCAATATGAAATTTTGTAGTTAAATGTAAAGGTGTTTGGTACCTTAAAAGGTATCGTGGTTGTTTCACATTAGACAAAACTGATCCTAAACCTGAGATCCTATAGACAAACAGTATAAATGAACCAATATCTGAGAATTAGTCACAAAGTATATCCTACATACCCTGCGTATATGAAACATACTATTTGGTTCAAATAGAGATATCTCTTATTAAATAGAGATGTCTCAATTCATATAGTTCTGCTCAATAATAGGATTTGAAACTTTGCATGGTGGAGATACAATCTAGTAAGGTTTGCGATAACACCGTGTACATAGGATTTGAAACTTTGCATGGCGGAGATACAATCTAGTAAGGTTTGCGATAACACCGTGTACATAGGATTTGAAACTTTGCATGGCGGAGATACAATCTAGTAAGGTTTGCGATAACACCGTGTACATAGGATTTGAAACTTTGCATGGCAGAGATACAATCTAGTAAGGTTTGCGATAACACCGTGTACATAGGATTTGAAACTTTGCATGGCGGAGATACAATCTAGTAAGGTTTGCGATAACACCGTGTACATAGGATTTGAAACTTTGCATGGTGGAGATACAATCTAGTAAGGTTTGCGATAACACCGTGTACATAGGATTTGAAACTTTGCATGGTGGAGATACAATCTAGTAAGGTTTGTGGTAACACCGTGTACATAGGATTTGAAACTTTGCATGGCGGAGATACAATCTAGTAAGGTTTGTGGTAACACCGTGTACATAGGATTTGAAACTTTGCATGGCGGAGATACAATCTAGTAAGGTTTGCGATAACACCGTGTACATAGGATTTGAAACTTTGCATGGCGGAGATACAATCTAGTAAGGTTTGCGATAACACCGTGTACATAGGATTTGAAACTTTGCATGGTGGAGATACAATCTAGTAAGGTTTGCGATAACACCGTGTACATAGGATTTGAAACTTTGCATGGTGGAGATACAATCTAGTAAGGTTTGCGATAACACCGTGTACATAGGATTTGAAACTTTGCATGGTGGAGATACAATCTAGTAAGGTTTGCGATAACACCGTGTACATAGGATTTGAAACTTTGCATGGCGGAGATACAATCTAGTAAGGTTTGCGATAACACCGTGTACATAGGATTTGAAACTTTGCATGGCGGAGATACAATCTAGTAAGGTTTGCGATAACACCGTGTACATAGGATTTGAAACTTTGCATGGCGGAGATACAATCTAGTAAGGTTTGCGATAACACCGTGTACATAGGATTTGAAACTTTGCATGGTGGAGATACAATCTAGTAAGGTTTGCGATAACACCGTGTACATAGGATTTGAAACTTTGCATGGTGGAGATACAATCTAGTAAGGTTTGTGGTAACACCGTGTACATAGGATTTGAAACTTTGCATGGCGGAGATACAATCTAGTAAGGTTTGTGGTAACACCGTGTACATAGGATTTGAAACTTTGCATGGCGGAGATACAATCTAGTAAGGTTTGCGATAACACCGTGTACATAGGATTTGAAACTTTGCATGGCGGAGATACAATCTAGTAAGGTTTGCGATAACACCGTGTACATAGGATTTGAAACTTTGCATGGCGGAGATACAATATAGTAAGGTTTGCGATAACACCGTGTACATAGGATTTGAAACTTTGCATGGTGGAGATACAATCTAGTAAGGTTTGCGATAACACCGTGTACATAGGATTTGAAACTTTGCATGGTGGAGATACAATCTAGTAAGGTTTGTGGTAACACCGTGTACATAGGATTTGAAACTTTGCATGGCGGAGATACAATCTAGTAAGGTTTGCGATAACACCGTGTACATAGGATTTGAAACTTTGCATGGTGGAGATACAATCTAGTAAGGTTTGCGATAACACCGTGTACATAGGATTTGAAACTTTGCATGGCGGAGATACAATCTAGTAAGGTTTGCGATAACACCGTGTACATAGGATTTGAAACTTTGCATGGTGGAGATACAATCTAGTAAGGTTTGCGATAACACCGTGTACATAGGATTTGAAACTTTGCATGGCGGAGATACACTCTAGTAAGGTTTGTGGTAACACCGTGTACATAGGATTTGAAACTTTGCATGGTGGAGATACAATCTAGTAAGGTTTGCGATAACACCGTGTACATAGGATTTGAAACTTTGCATGGCGGAGATACAATCTAGTAAGGTTTGTGGTAACACCGTGTACATAGGATTTGAAACTTTGCATGGTGGAGATACAATCTAGTAAGGTTTGCGATAACACCGTGTACATAGGATTTGAAACTTTGCATGGCGGAGATACACTCTAGTAAGGTTTGTGGTAACACCGTGTACATGAGTAGCATTTGAAACTTTGCATGGTGGGAATACAATCTATGGTGGGAATACAAGTAAGGTTTGCGGTGACACCTTGTACACGAGTATGATTTGAAACTTTGCATGGTGGAGATACAAAAAGTTTACCATGTGCATGAGTAGAATTTGAAACTTTGCATGGTGGAGATACAATCTAGTAAGGTTTGTGGTAACACCATGTACATGATTAGAATTTGAAACATGCATGGTGGGAATACAGTCTATGATGGGAATACAAGTAAGGTTTGCGGTGACACCTTGTACACGAGTATGATTTGAAACTTTGCATGGTGGAGATAGTAAGGTTTGTGGTAACACCATGCATGAGTAGAATTTGAAACTTGGCATGGTGGACATGTTAAGAATGTTAAGAATGTATTGCGTGATACGGTCTCAGGGCTCCACTGTTTTCTTTTACATTTTGTAGGGTGATACTCTTCAGACGGAGTGCACATTTAACACCGCAGACAGGGAAAATATCACATACGTAAGTCACAATTTCTATTTTCAATGACTTTCAATACCGCCATTTTGAGAATGATTAATCTATCCTAGACAACACTAAGTATAGTTTTACTTTTACCAACGACACATAATAGCGATGATTCCTTGACGATTTAGCGAGATATTTTGAGAATTGTTGATTCAAAATGAAGTCCTTAGTCCTGATATATTAGTAGTGAGAGAAACGTTTTACGCGTGTACGGTATAAACATACTGGACCGAGTTGACTCGATTTCTTCAACGTGCTGTTGGGGTCAACGTTATATACACGGCGATCAATATACGGAAATCAAATTATTGTCTTATCAGAATGCCAATGGATGGATAATTGCAGAAAAGTTAGTTCACTTCGCGCTGAGACCACTCCACCCCAATAACCACCATCACAACTACCCCTCCCCTAACTTGCAACATCCATCACCATCACAAAATGTTACTGTGTTTTATTGCAAAGGGTGGATACGGGAGAACAGATGAAATGTGTTTTAATATCGTCTACTACTACCCAAAGATCGACAACTTCGGCGACTGTTTTTCCGTCGCTCAGCCTCTTGCAATGCTACAACGTCTTGGATATAAAAACACAAGGTATTTCGAAAGTTACGAGCACTGTTTTACTACAGACTATATTTTTCAAGGAAAGAAATTCAAATTGGGAATAAGTTTCATAAAAATAAATATATATAAAAAAGCCTTTTTGTTTTGTTTTTGAAGTCTCCGAGGATCCGTTTTGAAAAAGGGCAATCACAATTCTGGAGCGAAAATATTTTAAAACTAAAGAAGATCGATACTTGTGCCAATCGTCTCTGGGTCTAATTTTGTTTGTGTGTTGTTTTCTTTTAAAGAAAAGAAGAAAACAATTTATCATGTGTTGAACAACACTGACAGTTCGAGATTTGGTATTTGGTACAATCATCAAAATGAAGTGCTGTAAGCCAACACCAAATCCTGTTTTAAGACTGTTCAAAGTGTGACCTGAGTGTCTAAGGGTGGGGGTATGTATTCAGGGGATGGGGGTGGGGGGGGGGGGGGGGGGGGGTAAGACCAAAAGTGTCTCGGGGTGATCGGGATTGAGACCAACAACAATTTGTAGTAAACAATACCAAATCTACACACACACAAATGATTGTAAAAATAGTTAATGACCTGACTTTTTCCACCCTAGCAGAGTCTTACTCGAAGGCTAAAATATGACAACGCGACACACAACACACACAGACAAGTTTGCGTGTGTAACAAAAGCAGTCTGCTTCTGTAACACTAGTATACCTGTTTATGTTTGTTGCGTTGTGTTGTGTAGTGTTATGTTGTGTTGTCATTTAGCCGTCGAGAAAGACTCTGCTATACGGTGGACGTCAGTTGTATATTTACCATCGGTCCTTTTAGTTGGTAAGCAGTTTGCAACAGCTATTTCTATTTTCTCTTAATATTTTACTATACAATAAATCATTCTGTATTCGTATTAATTTATTTACATTCCTTCAGAGACTTTCAGCTAATAATTCTAATGTTCTCAACAACAAAAAACTACATCCGAAAATGATTGATTGTACATTTCCTGTCCCATTTAACAGTGATCTGCCAATCGAGATGGATCAAGCCACCACCGTCAACGCCTTTGAAAGCTTCAACTGGAAGGATCCCAACTTTATCTCCGAATTCACAAAAGCTTTGAATGAAGTAAACTTATACTTCAGATGTGATAACCAAACAAGATTGGAACAAATGGTAGGTAACGTTGGGTGAGGTGCACTACCGCATAATACTGGTACCTAGATCAAGGCGCTTTATTATCCCTGATTAGACCATGTCAAAAATTAAGTCAATTGTGGTTGTTAAAAGCCTTGCTCGGGTGTCATGACAGGGAATCGAACCTACAACCAATTAGTTCAGCCATCAGAATTACATTTTCTAACGTTAGCCAAGAAGCGTGACAGGTTTTGCATATTACGCAAGAGTAACAGGTTGAGTGCACACGGATAGGGTGTGCCTATCATTGATCGTTTTCAGCACAGCTACGGCAGACGTATCATTTTATTATTTTTTTCTCTCTAAGAAGTAAAATACAAGAAAAGAGAGATAAATATGTCACCCATGGCTCGTCGCCGAAGAACGATGTTACCCATGGTCATTGCATTAACATGTTCTTTATTGCAGGTTGGGGCAGGGGGAGCAAGTTGGCGCGATAGAAAATATTTTATTCACGGTTGAGATGCGAATTAGTGAATAACTTGAATTTCGATGCACAACGAAAATGCTTCTGACTGGCTTCTGACTTGCACCCATAAACAAAATAGAGAGACCGCCAACATTTGGGCTAGATGGCTCAGTAGGTCGAGCGTTGGAGTCATATGGGATTTTGTACCCTGGCTTGTGTCTCGACCCCCACCCCCCACGGTAAATTATTTTCAGACGGAAGCTATTTTCGTAAAATTACATGTGGTTAATTGTTTTATGATCACTCATCGAGTGTGAAAAGAGGGCCTTGGTTCATTTGAACCTCTTATACTTCAGAAAATGACAAATATATTAAATGTCAATGGTACTGATTCATCTCGAGGAACGACAGAATCGAAACTTCACTGGTCCCATAGTGACTTTGAAATGTTGTCCGACTGACGAGAACCTGAAAAGATTGTTATCCGGATGGCACTAGCTAAAGCTCCGTGAGACCGCGAAAACAATGCGGACCGAGACATTATTTCACACTAAAATAAAGTTTTCTTCTAAAAAGCTGGTGGTGTAATAACTCATGGGGGAAGAAAATAAACTCGAGTGTTCGACTCTAAAATGATTTTAATACTCTTGTTTTCGTTTCCCTTTTTTTCTGCAATCTGATAAAACTGTCATAAACGCGTGAACCTTGATTTATGAATAAGTTTTACTTTGAAACTCAAATTATAAAAGAAATAAAATAAAACATAACTGAGGAAAACCCCATGCATTTAATCATTTAGAAATGCAGGTTTTCTACTTATGCGGTGTTTTTGTTTTAATATTCCAGGACCCTTTTGCCGATTGGAAGGTCCCACAATATGACTACTCGGATGATGACGACACCATTTGTTAACAAACAAAGCCAACTTGGTTGTTGAATGCGTCTCTTTTCAAGGCTTGCAACTACAAATTCAGTTTCTACAGTATATATCAAATATCAAACAGATAGAATTTTGAGCTATAGTATAAAGTATGGAAAATAGACGATACTGCTGAGGGGCCAGAAGGAAGCAAAGCTTGTGAGGGGGTATGGGCCACTAAGTGTTCATGAGCCTTCGAATAAAAAAATTAACACAAAATTTACTTTGAAAATTGAAATGGATTTAAGAAATCGTAAGTGAAATTATTTGCCCGTATGTACATGACTGTAGGTCCTGGGCTCGATTTCACAAAGCGGCAAGATTCACCTTAAGACGAGTTGCCAATATTCCCATAGTGATTACTATTGTGATGTCACACTTTGCTTAGGAATTAAGATTGGTTCGCAGTTAATATCAATCTTATAATTCTTTGTGAAATCGGCCCCTGGCTTCACAAAGAGCTAAGATTGATCTTAAGACAGTGTATCCATCTTAGAATTGCTAATCAAAGAGTGACGTCACCTCATCCTAGAATCAATTTGAATGAGTGCTTTGTAGAATCGAGCTTTTGCCTTTTATTTCTGTTGTTACAGATGGGATTCCTCCCCCATTTAAACTCACCTATTATTTAATTTTCATTGATTATTTTGGTACACCTGAAGAATGCACTCAAGAATGTCTGTGGTATTAGGCGCCACATGTATTGAATGTGCTATGGAATTTTCTAGCACGCATGAGATGTTGTTTATAATATGTTTATTGTTTGATTAATGCAGTGGTCATTACTGTAACATTTGTTTCTTAAATTATTATTGTTACTTGTATATGTCGTGCCTAATTCTTTTTTGGATACATATGGATTAGCCGCACGTAACAAAGTTATGGGCTTGTCTGGGAAAAAACTCAACATAATTCAGCGAATACTGATGCCATTTCACTGTTCATTGTTCACTTAGAATCTTGAGTGAACAAACAAACTCAATTGATTGTTTCACCAGCAATTATCAACAGGCGGAGAAGTTTTCAATCGAAAACTTAGTTGCCGACTTTGAAGAGAGTCCCTCTGATGAGGACAAAGTAATCGGTAAAAAAAACAACGAATTATTTGAGGTTGCCAAATATTACAAGATTTCTGTAGTTGCCTGTATGAAAAAGGCTGACATTTTGGCAGGGATTTTAGAACATCTGGATGATTAAGAGATATTGGAAGAGTCAGTTATTGAAGAGTCAATGTGAACGGTCACTCAGAAGAAACGGTTATCAAACTTAAGCAGTTAGAGTTTGAGATTCTGTTAGAACAAACAAGTTAAACATCGCGAACACGGTCGGCCATTTTGTGGAGTCATGGCCGACCGTGTTAGTTCGCAAAGAGGAAAACCACGCAATTTCGAGGCATATTTGTGTGGGTCATTGTATTCTACTTTCAAAACATCTTTCTAATTAGCTAACCATATGCATTTTATAACAAACGGTTAAAAACGCTTTTTATAGACCAACTCGCCCGATCCAAGGCAACGTGTCCCTTTAAAGGCCCTGTACACTATTGGTAAGATCGAAAAACACAAATGTTCACAGATTCACACATAACTTACATGATTTAAAGTAAGTAATGGTAGAAAGGGTTCCTTAAAATATTTCTGCCTAAAATGCTATCGTTTCTGAGAAATGAGTAAAACAATAGTTTTTATCGCGCGCGATAATAAACCCGATGTTTGAAAAACAGAAAACACATAAGGTCTCTTTTCACTATTTTCTCGTGACCTCGATGACCAATTGAGCTCAAATTTTCACAGGTTTGTTATTTCATGTATGTGGTTGATTACACAAAACATGAACACTGTCTGTGATTATTTTGTCAGCTCTGCCAATCCTGTATAATACCTTTAAGCGTAAACGTATTTCTCAGGTTATCGAGAAAATAAGGAGGCCCGAGGGCCCAATTTCGTGGCACTACTTACCACAGCATTATGTGCTTACAGACCTCTGTAATGGGATGTCAATGGGACAAGTCTATGGGATGTCAATGGGACCAGTCAATGGGACCAGTCAATGGGACCAGTCAATGGGACCAGTCAATGGGACCAGTCAATGGGACCAGTCAATGGGACCAGTCAATGGGACCAGTCAATGGGACCAGTCAATGGGACCAGTCAATGGGACCAGTCAATGGGACCAGTCAATGGGACCAGTCAATGGGACCAGTCAATGGGACCAGTCAATGGGACCAGTCAATGGGATGTCAATGGGACCAGTCAATGGGATGTCAATGGGACCAGTCTATGGGATGTCAATGCAGAATTTCACAATAATCAGTGCCACGAAATTGGCTCCTGTGGCAGCTGGCGTGTTCACCATGGATATATGCATTGTTACATCATTCTGTTGCTTACAGTAAGCCCCAGAAGGTTAGCATGCCTTTCCCCCATGTGAATATGGTTAGCAGGAATGGCAGCAGTGTGAAATGGAAAACCCACAGTAAGCACAATAAGCAGCTCCAGGAAACTGGGCCAAGGCTACAGGAAAGTTGGTGAAACACTAGCATTTAAACCCAGAGGCTGGTGGTTCGACTCCCACTTATAACTTTATATAAGTCTGTATTTCTGTTAACTCTTAATACTAAGGTTAAATAGTTGATGGCCTGAGGTTTCGACCCTAGCAGAGTCTTTCTTGAAGCTTCGAGAAAGACCCTAGCAGAGTCTTTCTTGAAGCTTCGAGAAAGACCCTAGCAGAGTCTTTCTTGAAGCTTCGAGAAAGACCCTAGCAGAGTCTTTCTTGAAGCTTCGAGAAAGACTCTGTGACTCTTCTAGGGTTGAAAAATCAGTATATTTTTAACTATTTTTTTGCATTTATACCTTGGGTCCTTTTGGTTGGTAAGCAGTTTTTTTACAGATTGTTCTATTTTCTCTTAATATTTTACTCACCGTAGAGGTGCATTCATTCTGTACTACTAATTCGCATTAATTTATTTACATTCCATTTCTCTCTCAGGGACTTAAAAACGAAATAATAAATATAATTCAATTACATCTATTTACAATCGAAGTTACTCACCTAAATACATGATTTAAGTGTGGCTTAACAGTTATTGCAAAATTGATATAGTTTGGCCCCGTAAATACAAGAAGTAAAAACCCAAGAAAATCAAGTCATTAAGCTCTCGTCAACTGATCCCCAAAATACCCGCTTTCCAGATAAATTTGAGAAACATCGGTCAAGAACCATAGTTCCAAAATCTGCTTGGTACACTAATGCAAAAAACAAAAAACCCAAACAAACAACCATTCCCAGCAGAGGCAAGAATGTTAGCGGGAGGGGTTTCTGAGCTTTTACAATACCCCGTTTGTAATTAATACACTGTGCTTTATCTTTCATTTGGGCACCTCATTCCCAAATAATGACCAAAAACCCCAAAAGTTTCATTGGCTTTAGTAGGTACATATGAACATGAAAAATGGATTGATTTATTCGTTTTTTGGAGCCAACAATCACTTTGATCATCTCTGTTCTGTCATTTCACAGTCGACTTCTTCGTGCGTTCTTTTCATTCCTGAGGAAAAACCAAACATCAAAATTGACATTAATCTTAATAAGGGGCTCCGAGGTAAAAAAAATTGTGATGCATTTATTTTCTGAGAAAATAGAATTAGCTGTTGCAAACTGCTTACCAACCAAAAGGACCTGTGGTATAAATGCAAAAAATAAGTTAGTGGCCTGACGTTTCGACCCTAGCAGAGTCTTTCTTGAAGGCTAAATGACAACACACAACACACAACACACATACAAGCAGACAAGAGTTGCAAGAGTAGTCAAGTTTTTTTTCTAATAAATAGAGTCCTTGTAAAAAAAGTAGGGAAACAATTCTCAAACCTGAAAATTGAGAGCATTACAAAACTGAATTTGACTGTAAAGCGCCCTCTTTCAACTGATTGTCACAAACCTTAGGGCCGTGTCTCCATGAGGCAAATTACAGACAACCAGTTCCAGGCAATCACAAAGACGGGAAAAACATTTCAATTTTCACAAAATGTTTCTGGAGATTATTGGACACTGTTGAAAAATGTCCTTCGTCATGCTGTACAGTTGGTTGCCCCAAAGTTGCCTGTAAAAATTGCCCCAGTAACAAGGCCTTTGGTGTCAAGATTCTTTCCCACTATGAAAAGATTTGAATCCTACCTAAAGATTGTCCAAATATGTTCAATATTTCCGAGGTTGTACAGAAAAGGTTACTTTTTAGACCACCCCCCCCAAAAAAAAGTGTCAGTGTTAATGTGCTTTAAATTTGACATCCTACTCCCTCCCCTAAACCAAACAGCATAGTAAAAAACAACAAACAAACTTTATATTCTTTAAACTTAGATTTCCCCCAAATTTGTAAGATTCCTGTGTTGATTCTACTGTAGGAATATCAACTATTTAAAACACCTTTTTAAAGTAATAGACATCCTCTGATACCCCCAAAAAATAAAAAATTATAATAATAATAATAATAATATTAAATAAATAAAAAATAAAATAAAACATATATATATATGAATTAAAAAAAATTAAAAAAATGCTTTTTTCCCATAAAATAAAAGTGGTCAGGATTTAGAAGATGAAAAGCTCACCTGATGTTTGTGGCCTGTCTTGTAACGGAATCTGCAACCTCGCTGTAAATATCGGCTCATATTCCTTGAAGGGAAACACAATTATTTAATATGTTTAAGGACCGATTATTCTGCACTGTCCAGTCTTATCAGAATCCACGTTTGTCTGTTGAGTTACCACAGAGTGGGGTATTTTGACTGGAATAGGGAATTAGGATTGTACAGACTTTATGAATACAATCAAAATACAAGTGGAGTCACAAATTTCCTGGGAAATTCCCTTGAAGAACTGCTTACCCTGGCAAACCCCCGTTAAAGGCACTGGACACGTTTGGTAATTATCAAAGACCAGTATTGTCACTTGGTGTATCCCAACATATGCATAAAATAACAAACCTGTGAAAATTTGGGCTGAATCGGTCATCGAAGTTGCAAGAAAATAAAGAAAGAAAAACACCCTTGTTGCACAATTTTGTGTGCTTTCAGATGCTAATAAAAGGCTTCATGCATGAAGTCTTTTATTATTTTAGTGAGAAGTTACCTCTTTCTCAAAAACTACGATACTTCAGAGGGAGTGGTTTCTCACAATGTTTTATACTATCAACAGCTCTCCGTTGCTGGTTACCAAGTAAGTTTTTATGCTAATATATATTTTGAGTAATTACCAAACGTGTTCAGTGCCTTTAATAGCTTCCCCTGCTGGGGACGCGTAATTAAGAAAGATAACCTCGGGGTAAGCAAACCGAGCATTCATTTTTTCAGGAAAAACTGCATCAAGTGTGAAATGAACATGGTGTGGCGGTGGGGTTTAAATTCACCAGGAATTTCCTTGGGTTTTATTTCCTGGGAATTTGCTCGGTAGTGTGAACAGGGATGAAGAGGGTTAACTTACAGCTAGCTGCCTCATGAATCCTTCATTAGGGCTGATACAAAACCTCCTCTTCTGTACATAACGAACAGCGTCCCTGCATCCAATCAAACCAAGAACAACAAGATGTTTTATCATGCAACACATGCTTCCCTGAATGTATTAGGCATAATCATGCCAGAAGATTAAAATCAGATTAATGTCATTCTAACTTTCATGTTAATAGTTGTGTAGTGATAAGACACGTCGAATAATGGGGCGGAAGGAGGAGTGTCCTCTAATTATAGCGTGTCGTGGCCGAGCGGATAAGAGCACCGGATCCAAGCTCTGGTGTTTCTGATCAGCAGAGTGTGGGTTCGAGTCCCGGTCGTGACACTTGTGTCCTTGAGCAAGACACTTAACTATAATTGCTTCTCATGACCCGGGGGTAAATGGGTACCTGTGAGGGCAGAGATGGTTCTTGTGATTGATTTAGCTTGATGCGCTACATATCTGGCAGCACAGGCTGTATACTCCCAAAGGAGCCGAGATGGTTTAAGGTATGAAATAAAAATGGCCCAGTGACCAGGGGTAATAATGTTGAAGCGCCATGAGCGTCACTGAGTGACGGACCTGAGCGCTATATAAGAAGCCACTATTATTATTATTATTATTATTAATTAAATAAAAGAGAACTACCATTCACCAAAATCCACCTGATGACGAATAAAATAATAAGATAAATCTCCGGAAACTAATTTAATCCTTACAAGATAGGAATAGTAATAACAGTAGCTTTAGCAAAGTATACAAATATTGACTGCTACGGTTAAAACTGCAATTCCCGGTGTGATCCCCAGAGCGTTTGAGATCACTCAGGAAGTCGTAATTTCAACTATAGCACGAGTAAAAGCAGTCCAAATTTGTTTTATAACAACCCATACATAAATTGTGTCAAGAGACAGCTAGAAACCAAGAAGCTGCTGTTGCTATGGGCATAGTACACTAGTTGCCATGGGTACAGTACATTGGTTGCTATGGATTTAGCCGACAAGTTCGCGTGGATTTCTAGTAAAAATAAGACACATCATGTGACGGGCTATACACCAATCAGAAGGCAGAATCTTTGTATGGGGTGTTATAATAAGGAAATATGTTCGTTTACAACCGGCAGGGTTGTGGCCATGCGATAAAGCACCACGTCTTCGACTCAGTCCTTTATCGCACGTCAATGACCCTGCTAGGTTATCGTGGCTCACTTGTGTGGCTTAAACCAAGGTAAAAGTGGATACCCTGAGAGGTAACTCCAATGCACCCACTGACACCAGGATCTTCACTTACTTGAATGACAACCCAAAGGTTTCCATGATGTAAGCAATGACTAGCGCCGCACTGGGAAATCACAGGAAATAACATGATCAAAGTGATTAGAAACTAGCATGTAAACAACTGTTGAGTATTAAGTAACAATTCAACTTAAAGTATATAAGACGACACTTGAAGGAACAATTAAGCTCTTTCGGTGTCTAAAAAAAAACCACCACAATTAAAACTAATAGAGGCATTTTTAAAATGGGAATAACCCTCCTATGTGACCATTTAATATCATCCACTTTGGTTTTGAATGATAAACAAACTATGCAGGGTGCAATATCATGATATCAGGTGATGAATGCATCAACACAGTACACAGCCTACCCTCATACTGTCTGACCGTTCAACATCACCCACACGGTTTTGAATGATAGACAAACTATGCAAGGCTGCAATATGGTATGGGTCGAATTTCTTGGCTCAGCTTACTGCGAAAGTCTTCACTTACAGCTTCCTGTGAGGCACATAACTCTATGGGCCATCAGTGCAGAATTCCGTGGTAATCAGAGCCATAAGATTGGGCCATTGCGGAGAATCCATCCACTAAGTACACACATCAGGGCCTAATTTCATGGCTCTGCTTACCGCCGAATTCTGCGCTTGCAATCACCATTCTCTGCTTACCGAGCAAGCGCCGAATTTCTGCGCTAGGTGTGTAAGCGTAGAATGCCCAGTAACATGGACTATGCAAGCGCACAAGCAAAAATTCCATGCTAACCCGTGAAATACGCTTGACGTAAGCGCGGAATTCCCTGCTTTCGGTAAGCAGAGCCATGAAATTGAGCCCTGTACAGTTTAGTTCTGTGCACAGTTGTGCCACCATACACAGCCTGTGTAGTTGAATGGTTTCAAATGGTTGGTCAACTCGCTGGAAAAATGGTACAAAGAGTAGGAGGGTTAAGAGTATACAACTGGTCCATTAGGCATTAGACCTATATACAAATGCTACAACAAAATAAACAGGACCTTAGAATTTCGGACTGTTGATAATCATATCAGGGGTCGAAATTAAACTACATTGCTCACTAGCCAGCAGGGACAGCAGAATTTTTTTTTTTTTTACTGGCCCGCCAGAAGATTTGGTGGCCCACCGTTTTGTAATTTAAAACTCGATCAGCATAATTTTCGGCGGGGAGTCAGTGCACATGTACATACCTTGAACACTCTACTATACCAAAAAAACTATTATTTTAACAAAATCTGAACCTCTTATCACTCCAAAGAAGATTGCCCGGATTATTAATTCCTTGGATGCCTCCAAGGCTACTGGCCCTGATGGAATCCCTGTAATCGTTTTGAAAATGTGTTCCCCCGAACTTTCACCCATTCTTGCCAAGCTGTTCAATATGTGCTTGGCAGTTTCTGTGTTTCCTTCATCTTGGAAAGTGGCATCCGTTGTCCCCGTCTTTAAGGGTGCTGGTGAGCGTTCTGAAGCTACTAATTATCGTCCTATTTGTCTGCTTCCCAAAATAAGTAAGATTTTTGAATGCTTTGTCAACCAACAGCTCCTTGGATACTTGGAGGACAATGACCTTCTAACTGACTGCCAGTTCGGGTTTCGCCATTCCCGCTCAACCGGTGACCTGCTTTCCCTAATTACTGATCATTTTAGTAGGGCTTTAGATTGCAGGGGTGAGGCTTGTGTTGTAGCATTGGACATCTCCAAGGCCTTCGACAAAGTATGGCATACTGGCCTGCTCCACAAGCTTCAGTCATATGGTGTGTCAGGAAGAATGCTATCTATAATCTCTGCTTTCCTTTCCAACCGCAAGTTGAAGGTTGCCCTTGAGGGTCAATCTTCTCCTATGTACCTGTTCTATCAATTCCGGTGTTCCGCAAGGCTCAGTACTTGGTCCCACTCTCTTTCTTGTTTACATTAATGATCTGCCCGACGAAGTTTTGTCTCAGCTTGCCATGTATGCTGATGATTCAACTCTCTTCTGTGTTTCCCCTAACTCTTCCAACACTTCTCGCTGTGAGGTTGGTGTCTCACTAAACACTGACTTAGAGAATGTGCTAAAGTGGGGGAATGATTGGCTAGTAACCTTCAATGCAAAGAAAACTAAACTTCTGTCTCTGTCTCGCTCACGAAATGATACATTTCCATCTATTCATATGGGTCCTTTGACTTTGCCCGAGGTAGCAGATTTTCGCCTTCTTGGACTTGACATCTCCACCAAACCCAGTTGGGAGAGGTATATCTCAGGCATTGCAAGAGTGCTTCCATGCGAGTTGGTTGTCTTTACCGAGCTCGGAAGTTCTTACCTCCTGATGCTACTCTCTACCTGTATAAGACAACTATACGACCCCTATTGGAGTACTGTTGTCACATCTGGGCCGGAGCTTCTGCCTGTTATTTATCTTTACTAGATAGGGTGCAGAAGTGTATTGTTAATCTTGTTGGTGAAGTGTTGGGATCAACGTTACAACCTCTTTCCCACCGTAGGTCTGTAGCCAGCCTGTGTCTTTTCTACAGATATTTTCATGGTAAAATGTGCCACCAGTGTGTCTGATCTAGTTCCTCCTGTCAGAGTGTTTGAGCGTGAAACCAGACTTTCTGCTTCTTCTCACCCATACACTGTTAATTTGTTGAGATGTAGAACAAAGAGCCATTCCAACAGCTTTATTCCACGTACTGCATCTCTTTGGAACTCCTTGCCTGGTGCATGTTTCCCTCCATCCTACAATCTAGACTGTTTCAAGAGGAATATCAATTCCTACCTCCAGCTCTCCCGAGTTCTTTTCATGTTTTATCATTTTCTTCTTGTAGCCCCTTACCAAGAGTGGCTTTTAGCCTTGTTTGGGGCGAACTTGCATTAAAAAAAACACAAAAAAACAAACCAACATCCAAAACAGATGGGAGGTTATTTAAAACAAATATATATTGTACATTATTTAACTTTCTAAAAGGCCCCCCAAAAAAATTATGTTAAATGGTTACCTAACTTTACGAACCGAATCTTTTTATTCGGCTTGAAAAAAAAAAATGAAAAAAAAAATATTATAAAAAAATGAAGGTACCATGGACAAAATGTCAGACTTTGACCAACTTAACATGTTTTTAACAAAATTGAACTAAATACCAGAACACATCCATCAAGACAATTTTACCGATATCTCCGTGATTTGAGTCTCATGATTTTGTGATCCAAGGTCGTCACGTCGTGTTTCCTACAAAAGTACCCAGTGAAAAATATCCATAATTCAAAGCACAGCGCGCACGTGTGAACACGACAAGAGAGCGCAATTTACAGAGCGCAATCCGATTATTGCGCAAATTGTTGCTTGAAAGGCTAATAGAGCTGCCAATTCTGCACAGCGAGTTTGTCCAATTCGTTGTGCAAATCTGTTAATTGCGCTCGACAGATGAACGAGAGTGGACTCCGCAGAAATCGCAAGCGGACGATTTGGGGCATCTTTTCAGCCGAAAATTTCTCTTTTTTTGAAATATATCTGACACAATCATACCTTCATATTAACCAGAAACATCTCCTGCGTACCTCATGTGAGTTTAAAGTATACTGAAGAGGTCTTCGATGGATTTCGGAGCAGTTTTTTTTCACTCGCTATTTAGGAAAAAATTTTCACTGTCCCACCGGGCTATCGTTTTGGGGGTAATCGGTGGCCCGGAGATATTTTCACTGGTCTCGGGCCATCGGGCCACCGTTAATTTCGACTCCTGCATATGCAATACAACAAACAATAGAATCCTCTTGCATTGGCCGCAAACTTTGATATCAAACAATGGAAACGTGCGTGCGTGTACGCGCTGCACACGCAGTAGCTCTTCACTGACCTCAGTGAGGGGACTGTTTTGGGGCTTGTGACGTCATAAGCAAGGGGCATATACATGAATCTAACAAAATTATCATGGTCACTCAATGAATGCCTGGGCCAAATTTCATAGAGCTGCTTAAGCACAAAACAATTTCGCTTACCAGAATAAGGTTACCGGCCAAATTACTATTGCACCATCTTTAACTGGTTTCCTTCTAAATTTTGCTTAGCAGAAAAAAGTTAAGCCCTAAAAGAGCAGCTCTAAGAACATATTAAGCCCATGAATGGTGCTAAGCATGTCTGTCATGGAAAATTAATCAAAACCAGGCAAACTAGAAGAGGAGACTGAGGATTATGAGAAAATATATCACACATTGGAAATATAGGTAGATGAGAAAGGATACAATGTGGAATGTGGTTGACAAGTGAAATTGTTGACAAAGGCAGAATAAATACAGTATTGTACAAAACTCTGTTTTAAACAGATATTTAAAAATTACAAAAATGTACATTGAATTACCACGTGATAAAAAAAAAAACATAAATAATTTTTACACAGTTAAATATAACCAGCTATCCATTATGGAAATGTAAGACAGTAAACACAACAATGGAATACAAAATTATAGTAGTTTAACAATGGATAGATTATCAAATAAAACACAGAGTATTAATGTGACCTACCTTCTTGACATTCCTGCGTTTCCATGGACCAATGTTTTCCCTCCAAAGCGTGAACACTTGTCAATGAACTCCTTAACCTTCACAAGATACAAAACAAATTCTTCAAAATGACTGGAAACACATAAAAAATAGAATTATAATAAATAAGACACAGCAACTAACTCGATTCTGCAGTATTTTTGACCGTGCAAGGGTGTGTGTAAACCAAAAATCTATGAAGCAAATTAAGTAAAACTAACAGGCTTTGTCCTTTTTGCTGTTACTATTATCATCTATTTGGCAGTTGATACAAGACAACAACATACATGTACAGGCAGTCAAAAAAAGGTTCACCATTGAAAGCGCCCTCACGCAGTCAAAAAGTCAAATCAAAAGTAGAGGAAATTTCTGAAGCTTACAGAAAACTTGAGCCCAGTGCTTCCAATATGCTGGATGCAGTAGACCTCTTGCACTGGCGCCATACAAGGCTAACTGTCTGCCAATGGGTTGCCATTTTGGGTGTCAAATTGTATGTAAAGACAAGTGCATGTCTAAAATAACACAGGGGGAAAACATCAACAGTCGAGGGCGCTGTGCCTGGAAAATACCAAGGCGCCAATTTGATATCTGACACAGTCCTGGGCTTACCACATAACATCAGCAATCTCAAGTCCGATTTGGCAGTCCAGCTTGCACTTGTGACTTGGCGCAAGATAAATTGTCACATCATAAGCATAATTAACACGGTTTAACTTTGGCAAAGTCTTTGATAGGAATTTGTTTGCAGTCGAATTCATCTCACAATCACTTAGTTGCATAGGGTTTGAACCAGTCTTGATGCCGCTGTGTTCAAGGGAGGATGTGTTTTCTTTGGACGAGGTGTAGACCATGTGCCATTTATTTTACATTTGTTGAAACCGCCCTCTATTGAAATCTGCCTGCGGGTTGCACACGCATCATGTTTTACACAATTTTGGTTAAAGAGTGGCATCAAAAGCGATATGACCTGTGTTAGCACACCTGTTCAAAATTTATACATAACACGATGTGTGCGCAAATCCACAGGCAGCAAGCTGATTGTTTCAGTTTCCAAAACAACGTCAAGGGACACATCGTCTATGAAAAGCTTGTTTCTTCCTAACTTTTACACACACAAAAAAACACAAATCTCCAAATATTGCAGCAGTTACACTCGTGCTAGAAATAGCAAATTCAAACGGTACCTTTGGAAAATGGGCGATTATGTTTTCGCTTGTGCTGTCCGCTACATTCAAAACCAAATACCTGTAGAGAAAGAAAGTGAAAATTATAAATTCATGGAGCGCCTTTCTTCATATCAATTTAAAAAACAGATTTACATGTTTCTCAAGACTCACAAAAAATGAAATAGTATTGACAAATTCATCTGATGTCAGCACCACAATAAAGTTGTGATCTCGAGATACCACTTGTTTAATTCTGCATTTCTCCCTTAAAAAAAAAACTTAGAGACAAAGACACAAGGGCAATGGAGAAGAACACAGAAGCATTAACTCCATGCAATTTGAGTTATTCACTTGGAACTCTAATTCTGAATAAAAGGAGTAAACTTTTTAAGGGCTAAACTTTTAAGAAAAAACTCAACTAGACTACAGGTCAAGTAGCTTCGCAGTTAGGCTAAGTGGCTATGGCCACTGGTCCAGTGGGTATTTCGGCCCCAGTGCTAAAATTACTGGACTCATGACAAAGGTCCAGTAGGTATTTTGGACCCTACGGGTTCCTGGCCCAGTGCTAAAACTACTGGACTCTGGCTTATTTCGTCCCTGTGGGTTACTGGCCCAGTGCTAACATAATTGGACTGTGGCCAGTGTTTCAGTGGGTATTTCAAGCCCTGTGTGAAACTGGCCCAGTGTTAACAATATCGAACTCTGGCCACCAGCCCAGTGTTAACAATATCGGACTGTGGCCACTGGCCCAGTGTTAACAATATCGGACTCTGGCCACTGGCCCAGTGTTAACAATACCGGACTCTGGCCACTGGCCCAGTGTTAACAATATCGGACTCTGGCCACTGGCCCAGTGTTAACAATATCGGACTCTGGCCACTGGCCCAGTGTTAACAATATCGGACTGTGGCCACTGGCCCAGTGTTAACAATATCGGACTGTGGCCACTGGCCCAGTGTTAACAATATCGGACTGTGGCCACTGGCCCAGTGTTAACAATATCGGACTCTGGCCACTGGCCCAGTGTTAACAATTTCGGACTCTGGCCACTGGCCCAGTGTTAACAATACCGGACTCTGGCCTCTGGCCTAGTGTTAACATTACTGGAATCTGGCCACTGGCCCCGTGTTAACAATACCATGCAGACTCTGACCATTGGCCCAGTGTTAACAATACCGGACTCTGGCCACTGGCCCAATGTTAACAATACCGGACTCTGGCCTCTGGCCCAGTGTTAACAATACCGGACTCTGGCCACTGGCCCAGTGTTAACAATACCGCACTTTGGCCACTGGCCCAGTGTTAACAAAACTAGACTCTGGCCACTGGCCCAGTGTTAACAATATCGGACTGTGGCCACTGGCCCAGTGTTAACAATATTGGACTGTGGCCACTGGCCCAGTGTTAACAATTTCGGACTTTGGCCACTGGCCCAGTGTTAACAATACCGGACTCTGGCCTCTGGCCTAGTGTTAACATTACCGCACTCTGGCCACTGGCCCAGTGTTAACAAAACTAGACTCTGGCCACTGGCCCAGTGTTAACAATATCGGACTGTGGCCACTGGCCCAGTGTTAACAAAACTAGACTCTGGCCACTGGCCCAGTGTTAACAATATCGGACTGTGGCCACTGGCCCAGTGTTAACAATATTGGACTGTGGCCACTGGCCCAGTGTTAACAATATCGGACTGTGGCCACTGGCCCAGTGTTAACAATATTGGACTGTGGCCACTGGCCCAGTGTTAACAATTTCGGACTTTGGCCACTGGCCCAGTGTTAACAATACCGGACTCTGGCCACTGGCCCAATGTTAACAATACCGGACTCTGGCCTCTGGCCCAGTGTTAACAATACCGCACTCTGGCCACTGGCCCAGTGTTAACAAAACTAGACTCTGGCCACTGGCCCAGTGTTAACAATATCGGACTGTGGCCACTGGCCTAGACTTGTTGACAAGTCGTTAATGATGGTCGCGGTGAGTCGAGTCGCATCTGGTGCTGTCTCGTAAAAGAATGCTCTCGCGAGATCACTGCTCTCGCGCGAAGTTGCTGGCTGCCAACTCTTCTTCGTCATTAACGACTTGTGAAACCCGCCGGCGGTTCATATTCATTTATTCATGTACGAACGCAGTGTACATTACGGTTGCTGTAGCGACGATCATGAAGACGAGTCCATTTTATCTAAGGGTAGTAGTAATTTTAGTTACTGTAAATGTACTGAATGCTTGCGCTTGAGACATCTGTGGGTGTGTTTTGTGGGTGTTAACACCTTCATTAATTTAGTAACTAAAGAAATAAAGTAAACTTATCTTAAAATTCATTATTATAATAATTGTTTAAGATGTGTGTTTTGCCTCATAAAAATAAATAATGCCTTCCGTGAATAGTTACTGATCGCTCCAATCATTTAACCCGATGTGTTCTACAGTGATTGTGTGTATTAAGTGTGTATAAACAACAGACACGGAAACCAGTCAACTCGTCCCCCTAGCAAAGTCGCCAATTTCAAAAAACACATGTACAAAGTCACCAACTACAAAGTCGCCCCTAGCAAAGTCGCCCCTGACAACAAACTCGTCCCCTCTCATAGTCGCCCCTCACAAGGGAATTTAACAAATTTGTGTGATTGGACTACAGGGCTTCGAAAGCTATCTTAAGGGAACAAAAGCTAGCTATCTTAAGGGAACGAAAGAGGAATTTTGGGGAACAAAATCTCATTGCGAAGGAACGAGAGCGTATATTAAGGGAACGAAAGCATATTTCGGACGAATGAACGTATATTTCTGGCAACTAATTCAAAGTCGTATTTTGATGAAACAAACGCTTGTTTTTAGGGAAAGAAATCTCCTTTCGGTGGAAAAAATTCATATTTTTATAGAACGAAAGCATATTTCGGACGAATGAAAGTATGTTTCGGGCAACTAATTCAAAGTCGTATTTTGATGAATCGAAAGCTTGTTTTCAGGGAAAGAAATCTCCTTTCGGTGGAAAAAATTATTTTTATTGAACGAAAGCATATTTAGAGCGAACAAAATTATATTTTGTGCGAACAAAATCATATTTCGAGGAAACGAATGCGTATCTTTCAGGGAACAAACGCGTATTTCTGGGTAACAAAATCGTATTTCGGGTGGAGAAGGCGTGTTCGAGGGAACAAAAACGTATTTTCTAGGAAAAATCTATTTTGCTACCTAGAAAAACACAACTTTGTTTACAAATTTAAAAAAATATAATTTTATGTGACAAAATTATATTTTGATTGAATTATATAATATTTTGAGGAAACGAAATGACTTTGTTGGAATTTTGTGTGTCGAGAGTGGAAAAAGAAATTCAGAGTGAGAATTTTTTTTTCACATTTTAATTTGTAATTTATTTTTCACCTGTTCCTTCAGGGGCTCTGGTTTTGTGTGTTTTTTTTTTTTGGGGGGGGGCTCGTTTTTGTCTCACAAATTGTTTAACTTAATTGCACCGTCAATATAAGAGTGGTTTTCCTATTTATTGACATAAATCTTATTTAATTTCCAAATCGGGGGAAAGGAACGTACACCGAACATTGAAACGTAACGATTTTAAAACAGCGGATTCGATCAGCGAGGTTTACCGACTAACAAACCCGCAATGACAAGGTAGTTGGTGGTCTGGCTCCCTAACCCCTCCCACATGTTCATGAGCTTCCAGGTACAGCTATCTCTTGGCATGCTAGGGTAGGGGTTTCCGTCATGCTGAGCCCCACCGAGAGAAACTCTGCGCGCCATGGCATGCAGCTACACGATTTGCCCGTGTGTTTTACGTCATGTCCCCACACGCTGTGCACTGTCAAACACTGAAATAAAATCTTACGTTCGATTTTTTGTAATTATTTACAAGTTGTACCCATAATTTGAATACGTATTTTCTTGTGTCAAAATATTCATGAACACAATCACTCTCACCACTCAGTGTTTGGTTTTGATCGTGCATGATCAAAGCAACATAAAACTCCATCCAGTACAGGATTTGATGTTTAATATTCATCTACAGTTTGAATATTCATAGATATAACGAAATTGACCAATCAGATGCGTCCGTACGAATTCGGCTGAAGTGGCCATAGGCCGTGCACAAACCGCCAGCGGGTTTCACAAGTCGGTAAATGCGACCAGTCGTGAGAGCAATAATCTCGCACAGAGCAGCCCTCTCGCGGGATATTGCGAGAAAGCCGTTCCGCTATCACCGCGACAGACATTTAACGACTTGTCCACAAGTCTACCACTGGCCCAGTGTTAACAATATTGGACTGTGGCCACTGGCCCAGTGTTAACAATTTCGGACTTTGGCCACTGGCCCAGAGTTAACATTACTGGAATCTGGCCACTGGCCCCGTGTTAACAATACCAGACTCTGACCATTGGCCCAGTGTTAACAATACCGGACTCTGGCCACTGGCCCAATGTTAACAATACAAGACTCTGGCCTCTGGCCCAGTGTTAACAATACCGGACTCTGGCCACTGGCCCAGTGTTAACAATACCGCACTCTGGCCACTGGCCCAGTGTTAACAAAACCAGACTCTGGCCACTGGCCCAGTGTTAACAATACCGGACTCTGGCCACTGGCCCAGTGTTAACAATACCGGACTCTGGCCACTGGCCCAGTGTTAACAATACCGGACTCTGGCCACTGGCCTAGTGCACTCTGGGTATTTCAAGCCACGATATCTGACACATACTTACTCAAAGTTATCTGGAAAGTTAGGCTTGATGAACTGAGCTTCGATATCTTGCCGAATGCAGACAATGTGAGTGATACCCTGATCTAACAACACTTGCAGCTAAAAAAGATAATAGATTTCATGTAATAATGGATTGTACAATGTCACCTCGGGTTTTAAATTGTACATTCATTCAACATTTCAAACAATCTGGTTTTCAAAAACAAAAAACAAAAAAAACAGTCATAGTCAAAATGTAAAAAACTAGCTTGTGAAGACTCAAAAGAAAACAGCATTAACCCTCCTACTGTTCGCAACATTTTCAAGTGAGTTGACCAACCATTTGAAACCATTCAACTGCCAAAGGTGTGTATGGTGGCACAACTGTGCACAGAACTAACTGTGTACTGTGTACATGCATTCCCTCATGGTATCATATTGCAAGGCTGGCATAGCTTATCTATCATTCAAAACCACAGTGAATGGTATTGAATGGTCAGACAGCAAGAAGGTTAATCCACAAAAACAAATGATGTGATATGATTTGATCTGATTTGAGTCATGTTTATTCAGTGGAAAAAAAACAGCAACAAAACATGACACAGTACAGTATAAAAATAAGATAAGGACAGTACAAGCTGTATTCAGCTGAAACTTTCACATGTGTCTTTTATTGTATCTTTCTTTATATTTTTGGCCTATAAATCAGCATTACGGTGACAAAAACCAATCTATGACCCTACATTTAAGTTTCTTATGGGAAAAATGTTGGTTCTAAGAAGAACCACGTCGAGATAGTGGAGACTTAATTCGGTTGTTATCCATCAACCAAATCAGTTCTTATTGATGTAGTTAGCTCTTTTTAAATTCAATTCAATGTAATTTTTAGGCTTATTTTTATACACACAATAATAAAAGATAGAATCCTTTGGACACAAAAATATAGTAATACAACACAAGCAGAGTAAACATCATACATGACCAATGATAATGATGAAAAGGAGGCTGTTTAAATCAGCAGAGGCTCAAGTCAATTTCCAGTTGAAATGAGGAACAAACAAATCCTGAAATAACTCACTTTGCATTTCATTGCTGATGCATACGGCCCAAGAAACAAACCTGGCACTATTTCCTGAAAGTAAAAACAATTTGGAAAAATCAGTTCAAATAGGTTCATAAAACAAGTGTCAATACACTTATATTTGGCTTGATTCTCAAACTCTTACAATGTTTTATCCAAACTTTTATCACAACTTGTGAAGATCTGAAACTGCTCCAATCAACCAAAACTAGAAAATACAGAAAACCTGCCATTTTCCAATAAATTGTTGTTTCTTTGTGCAAAACCAAGTCATTATGAGGGATAAAGGGATAATAAGTCTAACGTATACCAGATAGTATCTTTTTAGATACAACTTTCACTATCATGACTGTCATATCTTGTATGTTCAACCTATACACCGTACTTACAACTTAGTTTTTCAAACATTTTATTTTTAACTGGCAGCTTTACGCTTCTGTACAAACAAGATTTTGTTGAATAAATAAATTAAAATGAAAGTTTGTTTTGTTGGAGCCTACCTGCATTTCTCTCCTGGCGCTATAAACCCAATCCTGGGTAATAAATAAAGAAACATAAAATACAAATGAAACAATGTAGTTTTTTTACTTCCTTATAGTTATAATATTAATTATTATAAATAGTGCAGCCACCATATGAACCATCGGATGAAGATATATCACACTGTGAAACAATTTATATATATTAGTATTTAAGTGTCTTGCTCAGGAGGACAAACAAGAGTCATGACTGGGGTTCGAACCCAAACTCCAATTTATGACCAAGTCACCAGACCTTGTGTTCGATGCACTACACCGCTCAGCCACGATCGACACATTGCGTTAATCAAAACCCTCCTCCACAACAATCCCTTTTGGTCGGGGAGGGTTAAAATCATCACCAGATCTTTGACAACTACACAAAGTGCAACTGCAACAAAAACAACTGTCATGACTACAAAAACAAACACTTTTGGTAAAATATCAGACTTATCAGTATTCGACTGCCACTTTTTCATGATCTACTGCCACTTTTTCATACATTCATTATGAAATAAAATATTGTTTTATTTTATTCACTAAAGAGCAAGTATAAAGAGCAAAACAATTGCAGTCGGACATCTTCTGGCAAAAAAGTGATTGCATTTTTTGCTTGAAATTTAAATGCTCTTTTACATCTCAGAACACAGACCAAGCAATAAGTTCAAGTGCAAGATTGATTTGAAGAAAGAATAAGAAAAGGATCGAGTAACTCCAAAAGTTGAACCCCTCGCAATTCCTCACCGGCATTTCTTCTGCATTAACCATTGGAATCTCCGGAAACTTCAAATCTAAATAGCTTTCCATGTTCACAATCACAGTTTTCACAGCAGTGAAAGAACTAGACAAAACTGTGAGGTTCACAGCATGCAACACTTTTTACTACATATTCTCACGCCTTTTCGGAAATGTTTTATTTGTGTTCAATGTTTTTCGACAGCATTCAAGGTGTAGGACTTTCTTTTCCCCCTTTACCTTCAAATTATGCACGAGACGTCCAGAAGCTAGATTTATTAAGGGCGCCCTCTTGTGGTCAGAAAGGAAAAACGAATAGTAGTGAAAAACTCTCGCGGAGAGGGCGCTTGTTAGGTTAATTCCGAGAACCATCTCCCCCCCTCCCTGCCCGTAATTCTGTTTTAACTAGCCAGAAGTGTCCCCCTAAAAAATTGATGCACCCCCCATGCCCCTAAAAATTTACCTTACTTTCGTCGCTTTACCCTTTCTCGAACTTACACGTTTATTCCCCATTTATTATGATCTATAAAATAGGTCTATATTATGATGAGGCACTCGTTTTGGTTTTTTTTCTAATAATACCTCACTTAGGAATTTGTTGGATGTTGCCAACTAATTAATCAGTTCCAAAACACAACACACACACAACTATATATTGACTGTGTATTCATTTTCTCCGTGCTACCCATCCTTTTTGTTTCATAAGCACCAGATTACCCAGTGTGGTTTTCTTGGGGTGTGTGAATTCCTTTGAGTGGAATATTTGCATTTGCTTCATTCCTTGTAGTTGTAGTCACTTGACGGCTGATCGATGATGGGAAAGCTATCAATCTCGGCTTATTAATTTGGAGAATTAATATGTGCAGCGCAGAGACCCGAAAGGGACAGTCAAAACGAATTTGAACAGGTAACAGAAAAAGAGGGAATTTTTTGGGTATAATTGTTGTTTTCTTGAAATAATAATATTTCATTCCCTCGTAGGCCTACTCATTTTGATTCATCGATTTCGAGGGCACAAAATGCAATTTCGAGGAACGCTAATTATTTCGAGAGGCACGTACATTTGGCGTTTTAACAGTTAAATTTCACGACGTATGATTCTGTTCTCATAGGAAAGCAGGTTTGAGGATACTTTTTCAGTTTTTAAACCATCTTGCACCACCCCACCCCCATCACACACCGAAAAATAAAATAAAAATCAAATTAATATGTTAATATAATTATAGTGGCCAGACAAAACAAGACCAAAACGGATTATTTTAAATATCTCGATAAATGTTTGCTTTACATGTTTTTGTTCCCAATCATGTGGCTATCAGGACTTTTGTCGCATCTGATATAGATATGAATCAGCTGTATAAGAGTATAGGTGTTTATAATAATGCAAAAAGGTAAATGCGGAAAATTGTAATTAATGATTTACTACAAGTTAACCCTTGGCCTAGCCACATGTTGTAGTATTTCACATTCAGGGACGTAATACTGATAGCCGTTATATTTCTGTGACCTGAAGTGGACCTGGTAGTACGGCGAACGTGCCATGTTTCTGTTGCTTGGTCTGTTACCTGATGACTTGCATTTCAAGTGAGCATCTTGAATACGAAGGACCAACAAAAGCAAGACGTTCGAGAGTGTCACTGCCTGAATGATGAAGCTTCTTGCATTTTTAGCAAGTGTGATCGTTGCTTCTGCTTCAAGGCCAGAGGAACCCGGTAGGAGCTGAATTTGTTTCTTTTCTTGTTTGGTACATGTAACTCAAAATTATATTGTTCATTAAAGGGACACGTTGCCTTGGATCGGGCGAGTTGGTCTAATAAAAAGCGTTCAGCGGCGTAACTAAGGTAAATTTTTAGGGGGGGCACAAGGGGGGGGGGGCACCATTTTTTCTAGGGGGGCACTGCTGGCAAATCAACTATAGATTCCTTTGCACTTTTTAAAAACTGGATCTTAATCTACGCAATGGCGGGCTCCAAACAGCCCCTCAGTTAAACCAAAGGGAATATGGTCAATTTACAAAGTTTTTTTGTTTTTTGTTTTGTTTTCTTTCTTTTTTTCTCTCTTCTTTTTCGCACATCTAGAACCATACAGTTACTGTTTGAATGTGTAGACATAAATCATAACTGTTAACAAGGGATTGCGAGCGAGACCGGAGTCTTTTTTTTATGGGGATTTATGTATTGAGGACTGTCACTAGTACTTATTTATTACACAATTGGGGCCATAAATTTTATAAAACTTAACATTTTATATTCTGGTAGGCTAATTATTGTAGTCTCAAAGGTTCAGATTTCAATGTTAAAAACTTTAATTTTTTTCGAAATTGTTTTGACCCATCCCCCCCCCCAATTTCGATTTTTACATATTGACAAACTATTTAATACACCCTATACACTGAGGAACAAAGTAATGTCTCAAATGAAGCAAATATTTTAGATCAATGCTCTCACAGCTCAAGAGTTTTCAATGGCTAATTTCCTCATGTAAATAAATGCAACGGCACCCAGCACGTCGTGTAGCTCCATGTGACACTACCGTACCGTATTGAACGTGGCAGACTGTGGCAGAATGGGGCGCGAGCGGGCGATGAGTCATCATACAATTTGCGGACGTGATTTACCGTACTGTGAAGACGTTGGTAAAAATAACAACTGTCCATTGCAAAGGTACAACAAATATGTGTAAATAGAAAAATTGTTTGAAACATTGAGTTATACGCCACCAGTGCTCCATAAATTTTATAAAACTTAACATTTGATATTCTGGTAGGCTAATTATTGTAGTCTCAAAGGTTCAGATTTCAAATGGGGGGGGGGGCACCCGGGGGGGGGGGGGGCACTGACATCAATTGGGGGGGGCACGTGCCCCCCGTGCCCCCCCGTTAGTTACGCCACTGATAAGCGTTTGTAACAGTTTGTTATAAAATGCATAAAATTATGGTTAGAAAGATGTTTTAAAAGTAGAATACAATGATCCACACAAAATAATATGCCTCTAAATTGCGTGGTTTTCCTTTTACTTTGCGAACTAACACGGTCGGCCATTTGTGGGAGTCAAAAATTTGACTCCCATAAATGGCCGACCGTGTTAGTTCACGATGTAAAAGGAAAACCACGCAATTTCGAGGCATATTTGTGTGGATCATTGTATTCTACTTTTAAAACATCTTTCTAACCATTACATCTGTACAAGACGAACTAATTGTGTACAAGTAGGCCTATGGGATTATTGGGGGATACCCTTTGCCCTATATCGGGCATGGTAGTCTATAATTGGGTTAAGTAAGTTGTATCAACTACCATTATTAATTTTCTTCTTCAATGTATCAAGACAATTTTGGTTTCCTTTTTAGCAAAAAACAAACTTAATATCGCGAAGATAAAGTGCAATAATGTCAATGTTGGTCACTCACTGCAAAAAACTAGGGTATCAAAGATTCTCTCGGTATCTATAATTATCACCGACGTATGGTGTTAATTTCGGCAGCGGAAAAGTAACGTCGATGTTGCCGCATAGTTGTTTAAACTATGAGTTGTTTCCTTGATCGATGTATATCAAACGGTCATAAATGAGTGAAATCAGAGACCTAAAAGTACACATTGTCTTGTTGCCACCATATTTTGTCTTGTCCCCTTGAAATATGATTTGTGAATTCCACGATGCCAAAAAGGGACCTGACTATTTCCTTCTAGCCTCGGGTTAGAGACGTTGCACAGTGGGCCAGTTCAAGGTCAAACTGCGCCAAAATAGGCAATACTCCTGTTTATTTTATGTTCCCAATGGTCCAGAGGTATTTTTTATAAAAGAAGTAATGAAAAAATCACTTAGATATAATATGGGCTATACCCTTGTTTAGTCACAAAAATGGAAAAAACGCGACGAAAAATGGCACAAGTATTTTAACTTGCTGTTCTGAGCAGTACATATCGCCATGAAAACCGTCTCGAAAGTTGTTTACAGTCTATATTTTTAAGAACATTTAATTAATAACCATTTTGATTTTTGTTTACTATTTTCGAGACGGTTTTCATGGCGATACCTTATAATATGTTCTGCTTAGAACAGCAAGTTAAAATACGTGCTAAGTGTAGCGATTTTCGTCGCATTTTTTTCCATTTTTGTTCCTAAAGAAGTGTAGTACCCGTATTTTAAAGTGATTTTTTCATAAATTATTTCATATAATATACCTCTGGACCATTGGGAACATAAAATAATAAACAGGAATATTAATTTTTGAAACAATCAATATTTGCCTATTTTGGCGCAGTTTGACCTTGCACTGGCCCACTGTGCGTTGGTTTGAACCGGAGAAAAATTAGCTGCTGCATGTTGCAAGCAGGCGATAAGGGTATATTATAGGAAATTATATTCAATTAAAATTGGAAAGTGAGGCTGCAATTTTTACAAAAATAACCATCTGTAGCTTTAGGGCCTATCTTGATGTATGTATCAGTGAAAATTACAAATTTTGTGTTTTTCACAGATAACTGGCAGAGGTACAAATCGGCGTTGAGTCAACTGGAATATGTCAGTCCGAGAAAAGACTGCAATGAGCCTTATGTAAGTCTGGCAGTGTTATGATATTCAAGATCTTACAATCAAGATTGTGTAGCTATATAGGCTATAGGATTTGGTTTGGATGTCCATTATAAAATGAGCTTTTTGAATTAACGTCTAGGTATTTTGTGTCCTTGTGGTTTCTTGTATTCCTTTCTCGAAGTCAATTTAAATTGGGGTCATCTATTATTACTACACACAGCTGATCCATTATTAGTCCAAGAAAGGTGCCGGGTGTACCGTCTGTCCCCACGTCAGGTAGAGCGCCCACATTATTCTCTTTTACAAGAGTGTTCGCTCAGCTTCGTTTATAGCCTGAACATCTGACGTCACACTTCGAGGCTCGTGAATAACGCCAGATATCTGCCTTGGAATTGGGGATGACTTTGCATCCCATTCACACAACTCAATATTATGATACACACACTACATGAATAAAACAAACTACATCACTTCGGACCAATCAAAACACAGATATGGAAAGCTTACGTCTTTGTATGTTTATCCAATGAAATCATTGGGACTGTAAGACTAGTGCCCGCCTTATTCTTACAGATTAAGACAGGGGACCAGTCTAGGGTGACCATGGCTTTGAACCATGTTTTTAAATATTCCTTTATTAAAACTAATTGGTTATAAAATGAATGGCGCACACTTTCACGTAGGCCCAATATTGTGACGTAGTATCGCCCTTATAAGTGTAGCATATTAAACTGCTGCTGGCATTACCAATGTGTCTGAATCAAGGTTTCTGGTGACACTTTGTAAATATTTCATTATAAATATGGTGAAAATAGAATTTTAAAGCCATAACGAATAAACCTATAAACCTCCACTTCCGTTGAAAGACTATTTAACCCAATTTTGCTTTACATAACGGTTTAAATGACCACGTTTTCTAATTAACACGTGACCTCCGTGTGAGATGAGGCCATTAAATGAATTCTCGCGTGCGTTGATTTACACCATTTATTTTTTTGCAAATCATAGCAACATCACCAGATTTCCAGTGATCAGATAACAGTATTTGCCAATCGTGTGTTCGATGGAGTCCCAGGAACCCATTTACAATTAAGGTCGGCGAACTTCATCATAATAAACATTGATTATCAGGCGCTGGGATCACAACGAGTGATCATTACACCGATTACTGTATTTGCAGAGCGGACTGTAGCAGTAGTAGTAGTAGAATGCTTGTCATCGCGGACGATTGTCGGTGTTATAAGAGACTTTTAGGTCAAAGTATGGGGTGAAGGACAGGTTGGGTTTTTTTCACAGCCACCCGAGAAAAAAAAATTACGCAAAATTTAAAGGAATATCGTTTGTGGTGTTTGAAGCTTTGCATGATGTGGAAAATAGAAATAACTTTTAGTAGACTTGCGGGTACAACCATGTGTAAAATCCCTTTTGAAGGAGTGTTGGCTCTAAAAAGAGCCGGTGTGGTGTCGACGTTTCGAGCAGTATACTCTGCTCGTCTTCGGGAGAATATATCGTTATTTAACTCATACCCAAATCACCCATTGTAAATCATCATCTATTCTGAATAGTTAACAGGACATAAGATGAAGTCTCATGCATCTATATGTATTGTTTTAGTTAAACCTTTAAAAAAAAAACGTAAACGTTGAACTTTTTACAAAATTAGAGAAAGCATGAAAGAAGAGATTCTCTTCCGAACGAGTTATTTCGGTTAGGTGCTGCATGACTTCTAAGGGGTTGTTGAAATGGTTACATAAATGCTTAAAGCGCATGTGTCACATTGGTAATTGTCAATAACCAGTATCCACACGTGACCCAATAACATATACATGAAATAACAAACCTGTGAAAGTTTAAGCTCAAACGGTCATAGGAGTGACGAGAAAAAAAGTGGCTAACAAAAGCTTTAGAATATTGAGGAATATTATTATCATTATTGTTGCGACTTGGCGTCTCAGGCGGCAGAGGGCGTGCTTCGTGTGCGCGATAAAGCCCAATACTGCGCTTTAGGAAGCGGTTGTTACAAGCACATGAAAAAACATTATGATGTACATGTAGGCGACAATTTCCACGCTGCACAGAATTGCAGGTTTTTAGGGTTCAGAATCAATCATTATTGGGTGAGTAAAGCAAACATACTTTATCTTATGTTGTGCATGCAAAGTGTATTTTATATGGCATAAAATATGGAAGTTTGAGGGTAATTTTCTGGGGATATGGGGTTCAATTTAAACTCATCGACCCTTGGTTAATAGATAGCCCGTTCGTTAAAGTTTAATGTTTCACTAATTGTTCATGTTCCCTTTTGTATTGTTTATATGCAGCCTAAAGTCCAACTGCAGCCAGGGAGGGTTGTTCAAAGGGAGGGACTGCTATTAATATTTGATACACTACAGAATACATACTTCTTGACTTGTTGTCAACCTGTAACCAGGCAACCATACCCAACGTGGGAGAAACAGAATAAAACAGAAGTATTCCACTCTGGTTTGTGACGGTGTTTTGCTTGGTGTATGTATCACTATAAATAAGTTGGACAACTTAAGGTCTCGGATTAACAGTTCTACAGAAAATTGGTCCTTCGAGCCGGATATGCATCAGCCGTTTATCTCTGATGACTTTTATGAACCCTTGAATCTTGATTTAACGGTTTACGTCTATATCATCTGACCAACATGGAACCGGTATCTGTGGGGCAGGATTTTCACCCACTTACATACACTTCGCCAGTTACATGTGGAGCAGCTGCGAGAACAATTATGTCAGACAGTGTGGCAGCAAATCGACCACAAAGAATAAGGCACCATCCTGCTTATTTGGTGCAAGATAATGAGTTTTATCTTCCTAAAAGTCTTCTCCATGGAACTGACATTGGGAGCTCCCAGCGACCTATCCATGTAGCTACACCCCCTTCAGTGAGCAGTCGGAGAACTCAAAGTTCCGCCAGTTCTACAAGATCACAGATAACAAGACGTTTGGTCGAACAAGAGTCTCTCAAAAGAGCACATGAACTGAAGAAAGCTGCATTGGAGGAGTGTGCTCGGGTTCGATTCCAGGCAGAACAGAGACAAATACAAATTGACTCGAACTTACAACAGGCGATAATTCAGCTTGAAAGTGAAAGACTGCAACATGAACTATCATTGGAAGAAGACAATGAACAAGAGCAACAAGGGCTAAGTATTAACCTAGCGGGTCCAGATGAGTATTTTCAAAATATGACATATGATTGGGTAAACAAGGTGTCAAACACATTTGCACCCACAAGACCTGTAGTTTCTGTTGCAGTTGCGAGCCCGAATGTAAATTCTATGCCAATTCAGCCATTGCAGCCACTTAAGTCTAGCGTTGCCAATCTTGCGCACTTGCGTACTTATGACGGGGCGGCAGGCGGTGGCGTAACCGAAGCGACTTCCTTGCAGTATAATCCTACTTTGCCTCCTTTTATTCCTAACTCAGTTGTGTCACAGAATGTGCGTTTATTTGGCGGTTTACCTGTGGTGACCCAGCCCTCTGCAGTTTATGTTCCTGTGAATGAAGGCCGGGATATTTCTTGTCCCATTTCTACCCAAGCACCAAGTTATCAGTCAAAAGGTTCTGGTAAAGGTAAGTTGCCTCAAGACATTAATGACACTAGTTTGAGCGAAGAAAGGGTTAGTATAATATGTTACTCTGGTGATGGTAATAACCCCTCAGACGGTGACTCAAGTAGAACATGTGCAAACAATGGAAATGTAAAGACAGAAAGAAAACCCACTGTTCTCACAACCAGCCCGAAGCAGGATCCTGCCCCGATTGCGGCCGGTGTGCTAAGCTATGGTTGCCGGATGTGGGACAGTCTTCCTAAACTGAATATTCCAAAGTTTGACGACGAACATGATACTAAACAGTACGTCACTTTCAGGTCCCTGTGGGACAGCATCATGAGTAGACCGGACTTTCAACTCCCAGAGTCAACCAAATTTGCATACCTACGGAGTCACTTGGGTGGAAGACCACTCGCTATGGCCGACCGGAACCTAATTTTAGGAGATGAGGCCTATGCAATCACTATCAAACAATTTGATAAAACCTTTGGAAATCCTGGTCAAATAGTTCAAGGTTTGTTGAACCAAGTTGAAGTTCGCCCCTCGGTGGCTTATAATGACTGGTCTGGTCTGCGAGATTTTTCAGATGAGTTGGTGACTGTGGTGCACACAGCCAAGAAACTCAATTTAGAGATTGAGCTGAAGCATCACCGATATGCAGCTGAGCTAGCCAAGAAACTACCTGAAAGGCTTCACACAGAATTCTTGTCAAAGATGTGGCGCCGAGACCAGGGCCAGACTTACTCCGTACAGCACTTGAGTGATTGGCTGGAAGAGAAAACCGGACCAGCGGGGATAATCCTCATGGAAAGAGTAAACAAATTCAAACCAGGTAAGGATCAAGACCGGAAACATCCAGTTAACAAAAGGTTTAACAAAGATCAACCTCCTCCATCCCGCACGTTGTTGACGGGAGCTGAGACGAGTTCTGCGAAAAATAAACCTAGCATGGCTGGCAGCTCGGTTCCCCCCGAAAGGATTACCTGTCTATACTGTAAAGTGAAGGAGACAGGTCACTACTTGGAAACATGTGAAAGATTCACCAAGTTGTCTTCCGTGGCTAAAGCAAAATGGCTTAAAGACAACCTTCGCTGCAAAAAGTGTGCAAAGAAACACGACAAAGAGTGCCCGTTTCCAAAAACATGTAAGGAGTGCAAAGGTGATCACCGCACAGGTTTGCATGATGTACAGCAGAATTCTGTGGTTGGCAGTCGGGGTACTGTCATGTGTTGTGCTGTAGGGCCAAATCCCAGAATGGATTACAGTAGGGATGTTCTAATCAAGGTTGTCCCCTTGACAGTCCATGGTCCAGCTGGAAAACTTGACACCTACGGAGTTCTGGATGAGTGTGCAGCACGCACGATGATACTTCATGAAGCTGTTGACTCGCTCAAATTGCCAGGTCAAGATGAGACTCTCCGTGTCGAGACAGTTATGGGAGATACTGACTGGAATGGTAAGTGTGTTGACTTTAGTGTTTCGGCCAGAGGGGATCCTACACAGAAATACCACATCAACTGTGCCTTTACTGCTCCAGATGTGCAACTGATTGACTACAGTGTCTCTGCCGACAAACTCCAATCTAAGTGGCCACATTTGCGGGGTTTACCGTTGTTCACAGCCGTCAAGGTATGCCCTGTGGTGCTGATTGGTGCTGACCATATTGAACTAGTGCTGTCCACTGAAGTCCGCATGGGCCCCAAGGTGAGTTCTCCTGTGGCAGTCAACACTTTGTTTGGCTGGACGGTACAAGGCAAGCAGGGTCTGCAGCAACCCGGCAAGTCAAGTGGCAGTCAACGCATTTTGCTTACTTCGTCTGTTCAACCCGAAACACAGCTTCATCTGATGATGGAAAAGTTTATGGCCATAGATAGATTGCCTCATGTCAATGAGAAGGAGGTGACCAGATCTAAAAATGACAAATTAGCCATCCACACCTTGGAAGAGAAATCCAAAAGAGTTCAGATTTTAGGAATACAGAGGATAGAGACTCCTTTGCTGTGGAAACCAGGTCATAGACGACCCTCAAGTACACCACAGGCTGTGAAGGCACTTGCCTACTCCAACCAGAGAAAGATTTCCCGCAGTCCGGAAATTACAGAATTCTGTCAGGGCTACATTCAGAAACTGAAGGACCAGGGTCTGATACAAGTGCTTGGCACCATAGATCAGCTGACACCAGAGCAACAACAAGGCTGGTATATCCCTTGTCATATAGTCCGCAGCAGTGGTAAGTATAGGCTTGTCTTTAACTGTTCATTCGAGTTTGCTGGTCAGAACCTAAATGGAGAGTTACTTGCTGGTCCTACCCTCAGCCCATCATTGTTGGAAGTGTTGTTGCGTTTCCGTCAGGGTCGCGTAGCTGTGTCGGGTGACATCACCGCTATGTTTCATCAAGTCCGACTGGCTCCAGAAGATAGACGTATGTTCCGGTTCCTTTGGTGGGATGAGGGCCTTGAAACGTGGGATGTGATGGAATGGATGGTTCTACCTTTTGGAGCTGCATGTAGCCCATGCTGTGCTACCTTTGCCTTGCAAAAGGTTGCCAAGGAACAACAACAACAGCAACCCTTGGTCCTGAATACAATCGAGCTAGAAACGTATGTGGATAATCAGCTTGCGAGTCGAGATTCGGAGCAGCTGGCAAAGGATCTGGTCATCAACACCCGAGAATGCCTTCAAGATGGTGGATTCCAAATGGTCAAGTATGCCAGTAGTCATACCAGTGTTGTTGAACACCTCCAACCAGAGGCAAGGTCGAAACACCAGGTGCAGTCACTTTCACTTGATTTACAAGAGGGTGAAGCAGAACCAGCTCTTGGACTTTGTTGGGATTGTGACGCGGATCTGTTGTACCATCCAGCAAAGGTTCCCGAAAAAGGTCTTCTCACAAAGCGTACTGCTCTACGGGTGTTAGCAAGTCAATTCGAGCCACTCGGAGACATTGCACCCTTCACCGCTCGAGCGAAACTGATAGTTCAAGAACTCTGGAAAAGTAAGCTGGATTGGGATGTCTCAGTATCAGACCCGGATCTCACAGGCAGATGGGAAGAGTGGTGTTCAGAGTTGAAACAGATCCCAGAAATTCGACTTCAGCGCTGCTACACCCCTCCGCATGTGGACAGCGCAACAGTTAGAAGAACCTTACATGTCTTTTCTGATGCTTCAGAAAAACTCTATGGTGCAGTAGCCTACTTACGTTCCGTAGACAACCATGGTGACGTCCACTTGAGTTTTGTGCTTGCAAAATGTCGTGTAGCCCCACAGCGCCTACTGTCAATGCCTCGACTGGAACTAATGGCTGCACTCCTTGGTTCTCAACTTGCCCAAGTGGTTCTCAAGGCACTAACGATCGACATTGAGTACACTATCATGTGGAGTGACTCCACTACTGTCCTTACGTGGATCCAGTCTGATTCATGCCGCTTTAAAGTGTTCGTAGGAACTCGTGTTGCCGAAGTTCAATCCCTGACAGAAGGAATGGAGTGGCGCTATGTCCGAACAACAGATAACCCAGCAGATGATATCACACGTGGATTGCATGTCTGGGAGCTGGGTGATGGTTCTAGGTGGAGTGAGGGTCCGTTATGGCTTATTGGTCGTCCAGATGAATGGCAGAGCGAGAATGAGTCTGTCCTTGCACAGACCCGTGCAACTTCTTCTGTGGAGACATGCGAGTTCAGGGCCAATATATTCTGTGGATTGACAGTTTCCGATCATGCCACTGGTGTAGATCTAGAGGTCTTTAGCTCATGGAAGGAGGCAGTAAGCGCACTAGGAGATCAGCTCTTTACTGCAGAAGAAAGGGTAGAGGATGCACTCACTCCAGATCAAATTCGTGAAGCAGAAGTCCAACTCCTCCGCCGTGCTCAACATGACTGTTTCAAGGCTGAAGTATTTGCACTGTCTAGGGGCAAGGAACTACCCCGTAACAGTCGTCTTCTGGAACTGTCTCCTGAATTTGATGAGGCAAAACAGTTGCTAAGGGTTGGTGGCCGCCTTAGGAGATTACAGCAGTCAGATGTCATCGTCCTTGAACCCCACCCTGTGGTACTTGATTCACATCACCCAGTTACAAAACTCCTCATTAAGGAGGCAGACTGTAATTTCAATCACCAAGCGGGAACTGGACAGGTGTTTGCACACCTGCGTCGCAAGTTCTGGATTCTGAAAGGGCGGAGTGCTGTCAAAGGTGTTCTTCGTGCATGCATTGATTGCAGGAAATGGCGCAAGAAACCAGAAGTTCCACGTATGGCGGACTTGCCAAAATCACGCCTTCGACTCCAGAAACCCCCCTTTTACTCAACGGGAATGGATTGCTTCGGGCCTATGAGTGTCAAGATTGGGAGGAGGCAGGAGAAGCGATGGGGTCTACTATTTAAGTGCATGACTACCCGCGCTGTTCACCTTGATATCGTAGAACACATGGATGCTGATCATTTTCTCATGGCTTTCCGATGATTCGTATCCCGTAGAGGAGTTCCATATGAAGTTCATAGTGATTGTGGAACCAACTTTGTTGGAGGTCACTCCGAGATACAAGATGCCCTGAAGAAGATGGAACCTGAGTTGGTGAGACGACTTGCGGAATATAAGGTAGTGTTTCGCTTCAATCCTCCCAATGCACCTCACTTTGGTGGTCTCTGGGAACGTGAGGTAAGATCTGTGAAAGGAGCACTCAAAGCTGTAGTTAGTGACCGTGTTGTACCTGAGCCAGTCTTGCGCACTGTGTTGATCGAGGCAGAAGGTATTATGAATTCTAAGCCCCTTGGGTATGCATCGTCGGAACTCGCAGATGTTGATCCCGTCACCCCCAACATGCTCCTGATGGGGCGGCGAGATCCCGCTTTACCTATGGTGGTTTATGATGAAGCAGAGTTGAAAGGCCATCGAAGTTGGCGTCACAGCCAAGTCCTGGCTGACCAGTTCTGGCGACAGTTCACCAAGTCATATTTGCCTACCATGCAAACTCGCCAGAAGTGGCAGCGTGAGGTAGAAAATGTGGCAGTTGGAGATGTTGTCATGATTACCGACCCTCAGCTAACCCGTTCGCAATGGCCAGTGGGTAAAGTGTCTGAGGTTTTCCCTGGTAGTGACAAGCGAGTCAGAGCTGTGAAGGTTCAGGTAGGTAGTCGGGAATATAAACGCCCTGTTGCTCGACTGGTGAAGCTGGCAAGGTACGATGAGGAGAATGCTCCTGGTGTGACGAAGGTATTACTGTGCCAGGGGTCAGTCCCCTTCCGAAGTTGTAGTCTAAAAGTTTGGACGTAGGTGAACCCACCTATTGTTCACCTGTCCCCCCCCCCCCTGTTTTCTTGTTCAAGTTAGAGTTTCCAGTGTTTAACTCAAGTTTTGGGTTTTTTTTAAAACCTTTTTGGTAATCAAATTTTTGCATTGAAAATTTTGGGGCGGCTGTTGCGACTTGGCGTCTCAGGCGGCAGAGGGCGTGCTTCGTGTGCGCGATAAAGCCCAATACTGCGCTTTAGGAAACGGTTGTTACAAGCACATGAAAAAACATTATGATGTACATGTAGGCGACAATTTCCACGCTGCACAGAATTGCAGGTTTTTAGGGTTCAGAATCAATCATTATTGGGTGAGTAAAGCAAACATACTTTATCTTATGTTGTGCATGCAAAGTGTATTTTATATGGCATAAAATATGGAAGTTTGAGGGTAATTTTCTGGGGATATGGGGTTCAATTTAAACTCATCGACCCTTGGTTAATAGATAGCCCGTTCGTTAAAGTTTAATGTTTCACTAATTGTTCATGTTCCCTTTTGTATTGTTTATATGCAGCCTAAAGTCCAACTGCAGCCAGGGAGGGTTGTTCAAAGGGAGGGACTGCTATTAATATTTGATGCACTACAGAATACATACTTCTTGACTTGTTGTCAACCTGTAACCAGGCAACCATACCCAACGTGGGAGAAACAGAATAAAACAGAAGTATTCCACTCTGGTTTGTGACGGTGTTTTGCTTGGTGTATGTATCACTATAAATAAGTTGGACAACTTAAGGTCTCGGATTAACAGTTCTACAATTATTACTATTATTTTTATCACCATTATGTTCAAAATATCAAGATTTACATAGAACCGTTTCTATTCCGTGTATACAGGTTCATGGGATGAGATTCGATTGCTCCGTAACGGCCTCGGATGAGGTTCCTTTATCGGGTGAGGACTTTTCTCTTCTTAAGGCTCACTCCTTCACTAAATATATCTTTAAATGATGTGTTGAATTTGTAATAATATAGTTTTCCCCGCCAATTTCAACAGTAAATAATAACACATAGATCATTAAATTTCATTTGAAAATGATTGCTCCGGTGCATCAACAACACCCAACAGTCAAAAGAAGTAATTCAACTTCAACAGTTACAGCATTCACTGGTCAAAACAGATTGTTCAATTTCATTAGGTCGCAGAAATATATACATAAACATTCCTGGGTCAGAATTGATCCGGATTATGTGTCTTTACCCGTAAACTGGATATAACATTGTTTTTGTTTTACTCCTCAGATTGGGCGTCAGTTTGACACATTTTTGGTTATTTTGACCTATTCCGAGTCAATTCTGGCCTGGGTTTTTAGAGTGCATGCGGTATCAAAACCTCATGAAAAGCAAGAGTACACCTTGTACATGTATAAAGATGAAGAATGGGAAGTAACAGCAACAACACCATTAAGTGCGGCATTTGTTGTTCAAAATTTACATTTTTCACGGCGGGTTGTTTGTCTTTTATCACAGCAACTGTGATAGTGTTGTTCTCTTTAGTTCGGAGAAAGTAACGCAAAAAATATAATGAGGCGAGAATGTTTTATTTCTGTTAAATGGTTGTCGTTTCGTTCTTCAGTTGAAATACTTGTATTGTCTTATTTCGCGTACAAAGCCGGCAAATTACAGCAAATTCTATAACAACTACTGTTTACATAGAAGTCGACTCTCTTGAAAACACTTCTTCAAGACTTGGTAGCGTGTGGCGTTCCTGAGCTCACAAACACGGGGCGTGAAACCAGACGAACTCCGCTTGATGTTGATTGAGAGACAGTCTTGGCGCTCGATACGTTCCTCCTCCATTGACATTTTTAAACGTTTATATAAGAAACTGTATTTCAAGTAGTTTTTCTTTGTATTCTTTATTTTTTAGTGTGTTGTTTACGTTGATTTTTGTTTATGTATAACAGGACATTGATGTAAAACAGCTCTTGCTGATCTTTTTATACTGTATAAAGATGTTGCAATAAATAAATAATTAATAAATAATCATCGTTTGCAGACGGCTACTGTGTCCACCATGGCTATCTGTCTATAGCTAGGGTGTGGTCGAAGGGAAAGCGAGACACAAAGTGACCACTGGACTAATCTATGGTCATGCAACACATATTCACAGGAGACTGACCACAGCTGACGTCGCGAGGACGCTCACAAACAAAAGAAAGCAATGTTGTATTTTTCTGAACATCACCCCAATAGCCATGCGTCTTCAAAATATAAAACAATATGGTGACTTGAACAATAGGTTTAGGTTGTTTTGTGGTGGTTGTGGTGGGGGTGGGGGTCTTTTTGTTTTTAATTAACCTACTCCCAGATACCTGTCTTCTTTGAGATTTGTCATTGATTGATTTTGTTTGATTCCATACAGTTCATAAGTTAAGACCAGGAGATGTGAAGGTTATTGGCGCAATTGGTGATTCAATAACTGTAAGTTTGTTGCATGCATAAAGCCAAACTGCTATCGTTACTTATTCGTAAACAATATTTTGCGCAGTTCAATTTACTGTTCGCATTGATTTACATTTTCTTGGAAACAAAATGTCGAGAGAAATTTGGAAGTAGAGGTGTACTTTTACTTCATCTCGAGGGTACATAATCCGCATAATTCACAGACGACTAGGGCTCATAATAGTAATAATTCCCACTAACAATAATTGTGATGTTTTTAATGTTTTCATTTTTTTTAAGGCGGCCAACGGGGCACGAGCGTGTAATATTGTTGAAGTAATTAATGAGTACAGAGGAACATCTTGGAGGTAGGCCTATACAAATATTTCTAGACTTTCCCCTCAAACTTTTTGTGCTTAAGCAGCCCTTATGAAATTGGGCCTCAGTTTCAATTCTAGGTTAAAATAATAGAGAAAAAACACACTTAATGAGTACATGCACATTGTAACACAATTAATGTGACGTCACGTTTATGTTTATTTCTCTGCAGTATCGGTGGTGATGGGAATTTTTCTACAGCCCTCACATTACCAAGTAAGCTCAGGTTATAGTTCTATCATTAGGTGACTCGCCATAACGTGTGGATCCAGGGGGCCGTTTCGATCAAGCATGAGCAAATATTTTCAGAAAAACCTCACGAAGCAGTTTTGGTTTTTTTTTTTGGGGGGGGGGGGGGGTTGAAAAGAGAGAGGGGAGAGGGGAAGAGAGAAGCGAAAGGGGGAGGTAAATCAACAGATCTGCAATAAACAACAATAATTGCTGACTGCGCGAAGCCTGTTCCACAACAGACCAATTGATTTTATTTAATAGATATTTTCATCACTAAAAACCGACAAAAAACCCATACTTTATTCCAGTGCCGGACACTGCCAAATCCTTCGAGTGGAAACTTACTCTGTCTCAAACCTTTCTTAATAATAACGTTACAATGAAATTTTCGGGTCTCTTCCTAAATTGTGTTTAAGCCGATTGCCTTAGCCCCGCCGCCTCCATCTTTGTTACATCAAAGGGTGTATGCACTTTCACTATTTAATTGTGTTGTGGTTTCGGAACGCAGTGATCAAACGTGTTTTGTTTTTTTCTCAGAGGCGCACAGCAACAATGGAAATGAACTGTAGGGTAGTATCAGTGTAAGGCGCTTTGATACAATGTTTACAAGCGGCCAATAGGCATATTTTGTAAAACAATAGTTTACAAAAAATGTTTAAATATTTGTATTATGTAATTTTCCGGGCAGCATAAGAATAAGTAAATAACAAATAAAACAAACCATAAAACTCACACTACAAACCTAACATCGACAAAAGGAAAAAGTTGAACCGACTAGAGCTGGACGGATTGCCTAAAAGAAACACAGTTTATATCGGGGAGACTCTCTTCTCTATCTGACACTCACATAAGTATATAGATAAAAGGTAAATTATAATGGTTACGTCTATTGAAAAAGTATCATTATTACTTTGCAGATATTCTAAGATTATACAACCCTGACCTGAATGGTTACTCTCTCGGTATCGGAAAAGTCAGCAGTAACACGTCATATCTCAACTGTGCTGTGCCCCAATCCAAATCAACGTAAGTACAAATTTCCCCCTTCTTTTGAGTTGATGCTGCATGCAAGCTTAATTTACCTTACTCATCAAAATAAACAAAGAAATGTACATACACTAAACCTATCAAACAGCAATTATAGGCCTATGTTTTCCTGGTCATTTTGTGTGTGTAAATAAGCGGCCAATTTAAACGTCGCGGTGTTCTATTTGGCGCGAAATTGAAAGCACCTCAAAATTGTCATCGTTTCACCTAATGAGTATTAAAGCAATATTCTACAATAAGCAAAGCATTTGTGTCTTTGACAACGACAGTGACATGCCTGGGCAGGCAGAGAACCTGGTCAATCGAATCTATGCAGATCCGACCATTGACGTTGCCAATGACTGGAAAGTCATCACATTGTTCATCGGGGGCAATGACGTGTGTGACTACTGCAAGGACCGGCCGAAATTCACCAAAGAGAAGTACATTGAGAGAATCACACAGGCACTGGATCAATTTCATGAGAAGGTAAACCCCAATATAAAATTAATATATAAAGCAATTTTATAACGCGCCATCGATCGAGGTGCAAGTTTTTGAGTTATGAGAACAATTTTTGAGAAAATAGAATTAGCTGTTGCAAACTGCTTACCAACCAAAAGGACCTGTAGTATAAATGCAAAATATTAGTTAATGGCCTGACGTTTCGACCCTAGCAGAGTCTTTCTGACGCCCAAATGGGTCATTTAGCCTTCGAGAAAGACTCTTCTAGGGTCGAAATGTCAGGCCATTCATAATTTTTTTCGAGAACAATTCTTATAACATCTTATGGGGGTTTAGAAGATGATGTGGAGCAACCTGCAGCAACTCATGCCAAATGCGCTGGGCGAACTCCTTCTCTATATTAGCGATACGTGTGAAAAGGGTTATTCTACGTGCATTACACTACACACGGGACCAACGGCTTTACGTCCAATCCGAAGGACGAAAAATAGTGAAGCGTCCTTCTCAGGGACACAGATGTCCCAAACTGGAACTCGGACCCACACTCTGCTGATTAGAACACGAGCTGGAGTCCGGTAAGCTAGGTCGCTCTGCAACGACACGCCACCTCCCCACCGAGATGTGGTACCGGTATACGCACGATTGGGGCCAGATTTATCACGTGTTGTAGCAATACACCAACTCTTAGAAACTATACACCTTGCAGCTCTCATACCGGAAATTTCATCGCGACAGCATAATACTTTAAATTGAGGGGCGGGGTTCATAACAAAAAGTTTTGGAACTTCATAAGTGAAACCTGACTAGTACCGGAATAGCCCAAAATGCTTATCCATCACTAAATGACTGACCAATCAAGAAAAGGTACTGATGGGGAATTGCCTGTTGGGGTTGAAGCATGGTTTTGTGGCTGCTAAAACCTAGCACTGGACGGCATGGCAAAACTTTTTTTCAGTTGGCAACATTGGAAAACAACTACTTTCATTACCATGTATGCATAGAAAAAGTTTGTCTTATATAATAATGGCAGTTGTTGTTTTCAAAACCGATGATGTATAATGTTCAACTTTCTAATTGTACTCTTCTTGAAGTTGCCACGTACCTTCGTCAACGTAGTGGGACTCATAAACATCACCCAGCTAACGATACAAGAAGAGTTTATCTGTGAACTCACGCACTCGTAAGTAAATATGAGTTTATCTGAAGTTTGGGTAATTTTTTAAATTAAGAAAACCCCCAATAATCATGGTTCAATATCATCAAACAGAAGATCGCCAATCACCCATTCTGCAAGTCTCGCGAGTATGGAAAACGAGAAAAACAACTCGAACAAAGAATAATTTTCGAAATCAAATCTTTTGATTAAATTATATTTATACAAACATTTTGAAAACAAAATTACCAATAAATTTATTTTACTTTCCCAACAATATTATATATTTGTGATAGTGAAACTAAAGTATTTGAAGAAACGGTATCGCGCACACTTAACACTCAATTATATACAGCAATCCTTCACCGATCTTGAACTCTTGGTGGCAGCAGATACCGCCATTTTTGCGGTGGTACCTGGGTGGTACTGCGCTGCCTAGCGACGGGTTTAAGCGATTTGCAAAGTGAAAGTCCAATAACCCGCGACTGATCAAATGATCGCCGTGTAGCCCAAACCTTATACCAGTCGCTAGGCAGCGACGTAAAACCCAGGTACACCGCAGTAATGGAGGCATATCTGCTGCCACCAAGAGTTCAAGATCGGTGAAGGATTGCTGTATAGTTATGACAAACTTGGTCCTGGAAGATCGGCACGCGCGAGAATTGCACAGTCTATGAAATTGAAAAGTCCATTATATAAGCTATTTAAGCTAATGATGATGCAAATTTGTAAAGCGCCATTTATCAATAACCAAACTTATTCAGCAATCAGAACTTTTTCGTATATTGGTCTCTGGCAGAAGTAGAAAACAAGTATTTGTAATCTTCAAGTTCTGAAAGCTTTTTTAAAACGATTTTAATATTTGCGATCGTGGCCTATCAGAAATACTCAGGATCAGTATTCCTCAAAAATCGTATATGGAGCCTATAGCCCTATATATAGAGGGCCTGATAAGGGAAATTATACGGGTGAATTGTGCCTCATCGCGGGTCTTTTGAAAAAAACAATTATAGGTAGAATAATTTTTTTGTTTAAATGGTTGCCATTGCTTGATATTCTAATTATACTTTTTCAAGGGACAACAAAATATCTTTCAAATGACATACTCTGACTGTGTGTTAAATTTCATACTATCATCAAAGGCACAATTTCACCACCACCTGCCGTACCGGTACTCGTAACCGGGGGTCGGGGTGGGGGGCGAAATGATAGCAAGACTTGTGTTTCTAAACAGACACAACATGGTATCAGACTATGTTTCTTTCCTTTGTTTCTTTACGTTCTAGTCTCCTCTGTGGTTGCACTAAAGATTTGGATTATAATGAAACTTTAGAAGTTGAGCAATTAATCCGTGACTACCAGGTTAGTATAAATTGGACAGTTTGCTGAATACGATTAGAACATACCAATCGAAACGTTGCGTCTGTTTTACAGCACCACCACAACTTATCATCGATATAGTGTCACCTCAAACATTAGTTTTGAGATTGATTTCATACCATGTAAAGTTTCAAATGCTACGGTACTTGATGGTTGTTAAAGCTATAGAATGACCCATTTTTAATTAGTTTATATACACAGCAAAAACTGGGGTGTTAAAATTAACACCGTGGATATTGGCACATAGGTACTGGACACGTTTGGTAATTACTCAAAATATATACTAGCATAAAAACTTACTTGGTAACGAGCAACGGAGAGCTGTTGATAGTATAAAACATTTCCCAACTAATTTATTTTTTTGGATATTGTAAAAGGAAGTATTAAGAGATCTAGCAAACAGCGGGAGATATGATACGAGTGATGACTTCACAGTGGTGTACCAACCCTTTATGGAGAACACGCGGTTCCCAAGTAATGAGGTAAGTTTTGGAATGGAAATAATTGAAAAACATTTGAACAAATAACTGATTGTTAAAAGGTATATTTTGACATTATTTGTTACATCTTATAGATAGATAGATAGATAAAACTTTATTATCCCTCACTGGGGAAATTAAAATGGCATTGACAAAGAACTGTATGCAAATAAAATACAAACGATCAGTAACGAAATGATACATCTTTGTGATACCATGGAATAGTAAGTCAGGGACTGAAAACTCAATCGGCTTCATGCAAATGACGTCATGTGGGTAGTGCACCCAAGGCAAGATGTCAAAATAAGGCTGCTCATTGGGCCATCCTGTACGCCGCTGCGTAATAAATGTACAGTTTCCATTGTTTCATCAAGGGCCTGACTTGTCACACAAGGCAACTTGGAGGCAACCAACTGGAGTGCATGCTACACGACCACTTTGGTAGCACAAGATAATTTTTTCAAACAAAGTCTCACGATCTCAAGAATAAAATGTGAATATTCAAATATGAATGGATTCTCTTCTTGGAGATTGCCTGGAACTGGTTGCCTGTAAATTGCCTCGTGTGACGTGCAGCGTGATGACGTCACTGGATAATTTAGCTCTATCCACATATACATGCGAGGCTCTGGTCCGAGGCGGAACCAGAATGAGAGACCATACAGAGGTGAAATGCGGGGCAAGATACGTACCACTATGCCAACTTGATCTTTGAATGTAAATCAAGGTATAAGTATGTATAAAGAGGCTTTTTGAAAGCTTAGTATACGTGTGCTGTGTAATGCATGTAAAAGAACCCAGTGCACTTATCGTAAAGAGAAATGGTTCGCCCCGGTGTTCCTGGTTTGATTGGCTGCATATTGCGCCTCAGCACCTTGTAAACCATTACATGGTGCTAAAGGAATAATGTCTCGTACTTCAAAAACGTAGCTCCAAACACCTTGCAGGAAAATACTGACAGTTGAAGCGCCTTGAGCGTCACTGAATGACGGATATGAGCGCTATAGGGCCTATAGGAAGCCACTATTATTATTTATTTTAAATGTGTGTTTATTTTTCCCTTTTTTCAGAATGGTGATTTTGACAAATCGTTTCTGGCACCCGATTGCTTTCATCTGAGTGCCAAGGGACACGCCTTTGCAGCAAAAGAACTCTGGACTAACATGGTATTATTTCGTAATTTACTAATTATTATGTGGAATTTAGTGAAAAGTCCTATAGATTTAGTGGATATGGTTTTAAAAGGCAAAGTATACCTTTGTTTTTTGAACCATTTGATTGTTTTAATCCTATATAAATGTAGATATATACAATGGTCGCGTTTTTGAGATATCGCCGAAAAACCGGAGGGAGTATGTCCCCGCAGGAAGATAAATTCCTTTACGAATACACAATCTGAGAAGCATTTCTGACAGGAACGCTTCTCAGATTCAAATTTTGGGGCATAAAACCTGATATAACCACATTAATTACTTCGAAGTGAAATGTTTCTCAAAATTCTTTATACAATCGAAAGCTGCTGTACTTGTAACCAAGTAAGTTTTTATTGCCATTAAGTTTAAGAGTGATTACCAAACGTGTACCTTCCCTTTAATTATATGTGGTGTTTAGTATATATAAGGATTTAATGGCTTGGGATTTAGTGGATTGGTTTTAGTAGATATAACTTTTGTGGATGGGGTTTGGTGGATAGATTGTTTGGAAGACATTTTTGAAAGTATTGGCCAACCGTTGATCAACATATCAACATGTTTAACAGTAGTCTACCTGTGTCCAATGCACTGCTGCATGAATGATATTTTATAGGGTGGCAACAATATAATGATGGTTATATTTAACCACATTTTCCCCTATGTTCTTACATTAGAAGATCCTATCCGCCGATGTAACAAGGTTTGATCTATTACTATTACTATTAGCCCGTTTTCTGCAAACTGTTCTAATTTTTCAGACGAAATTCAAGACACAATAATTTCAGTGTAACTCATAACAACCAAATTTCGTAGTGAAACTTTAGTCTATCATCCTATAAATGAAATATATATCAATAAGCTTTTACTTATTTTTTTATTCCCGATTTTACAGCTCCAGCCAATTGGACATAAATCCAAGGAATGGGACCCCTTTTCCACAACCCTTTCTTGCCCAACAGAGGTAAGTCGCTAATCCAGTCTTTTCCATCTTGCGTTTAGACTTATGCCAATTAAGACTTATGCCAATTAATAAATACGACTTATACTAAGTCATGATTAGGACTTGTACAAAGCCATAGTTATTACGACGTGTACTAAGTCATTTAGGACTATGTAAGATGTAAGTCATAATTATTATGACTTTATTTTATTTCTCTCGTCATATCCTTTTGAGACTTCCGTACTATGGGGACACGTGATTGGATATTAATTTAACATGCCACCTTTTCCTCTTTCCCTTCTTTTGTAACTTTTCAGCAAATGACATATTTTGCCACAAAAAAGAACAGCAACGTTGACGAAACCAGCACAGAAATGTCTGCAATAACGACGACAACCGGCAATCAGATGACTACGAAATACGGAACTGAGCCAGCAAGCAACGGAAAAGCAGATCTCAGCCCGAACAAAGCTATTCTTGCACTGATGGCAATTCTCATTAGTCCCATATTCTTACTTAAGGGGGGAAAATGAGACGAGATAAACTAAAGGGTAGTCACTTTTCTTCTGCTTCGCTTGATGTTTATTGGTATTTTAATATTGTACAGTTTTGCTTCGCCAGTATGCCCTTTCCATGCTTTCAGCTTTCCGCAGCGGAAAAGCACAGTGCTAATTTTCCCTGAAAAAGATGCGGAAAATTGAGACTGGTGCCGTTTGATGGAGATCGCATAAAATAACCGACTGATGGTCTAACCCGATTATCGTCTCCGATTCGTCTTCGATGTGACAATACTCAGGAATATTAGCTTGTGTAATCTTGTTGCATTTTTCTTGAATGATTCGGCTCTTCAAATCTCTGACCTATGACCGTCAGAAAAACCATCTGCATAAATATTGAGCTTTGGTCAATTAGTGAACTTAAAGTCAAGAGCTAAAATTACAATAATGCACATAATCGTTCGGGATAAGTGCGCCGATAAATCACTTTATTTGATCTAGATTGTCAATGTCAATTTCAGTAGACTGTGCAAGTCTTGTGCGTATTTGAATTTCCGGGCCCAAGTTGGTGTCATCCCAACCATTATATTTGAATTTTATAAATGCGCGATTCTGTATCTTCAAATTATTTAGATTAGCGCAGTTTGCGGTTATAATATCATACTGTTGGGGGAAAAAACATTCCGACGTGAAATATATGATATATACTACAATTTTAAAAAATCAACTAAGACAACTCCAGAATAAGACTTGACATCCGTTTCCGGTATTTTGCCCAACTGACGTTCATGTTATCATAAAACCTATGTATACCATTGCGGTCCTACGAATTCGGGCGTGATTGTCAATTTATGGGGTTTCTAAAAAAAAAAAAGCATCCTCGTCCCAAGTTTTAATTTTGATTCAATGTTAATTTTATCTAATTACTTGTATTATATAAAATTGTATTTTCTAACAAAGTGCATTTGGTATTTTTTATTTTGAAAGTGTAAACTAGATTATAAAAATTAAGATTTGTTTACATACATAAAATAAAATTAAGTCTTTGTTCTAGTAGTTTTTTTCGTTCTCGATACACGCGAGACTTGCACACAGTCTATTGGTTTGCTGACGTTCACGGATCACGTACGTTCACTACGTGAGCATCAATGCTTCGGAGATGTATAAACATTACCACAAACCTGTTCCGTATTCACAACCATCATTCACTGGCCAGTAGCTCTGTGCACATGTGTGGTTCGTGTGGGCTAGACTTCATATGGGATGATGCCCCTCCACACACTTTGTCTTAAAAACCTCAGCATTATATTGAAATTTGTATATGGTAAGATATGCTTGGATGAATCACAAATCCTATGAACACTTACAATAATTCAAGACAAAAAAGGGAAATCAAGTAATTAGTGTCCCTTATTGCTGCCCATAAAAGACCGCGCCCGGTACACATGCCCCCCCCCCCCCCCCGTGCCGTGCCCTGCCCCTAGCTACGCCGCTGTCACCATGCAAACCATGCACATCATCAAATCTGATCTATTATGAATATGCTAAATCAAAATTATGAAAAGCATAAACTTTGAGTCAGTTCGACTTAAAATAAGCCTTATCAAACAATGTGTGTTTTGTGTTTTCGTTTGTCATTATTGTAGTGTATACTATTAACATTTTCCACGTTCTGAGCGTGTTGTAAGGTTAGATCAAGAGACCATGTTAAATACAGACCTATAAACTAAGAGAGGTTTGCGGTAACACCATGTTAAAATCACTTTTGAGTAACTGTTGGTTCTGAAAAGAACCGGTGGTTAACGACTCAACGTTTCGATCAGTATGCTCTGATCGTCTTCCGGAGAATGCTGGACTCTGTTGCTGGATGCTGCTTATGTACTGCCTTGTAGGGGATTAACTGGGAGTTGGGCTTAGCTCGGTGATGCACGAAGGCGGGAACAGGAACTGGATAAGCTGGGCTTAGCTCAATGAAGCATGTAGGCTGGAGCTGGGAATAAACCTAAACTGAAACCCAGTGGGAGTGGGTAGGGAGTGTGTGCTCACTGAACTGAATCAGTTGTAGATAAGCACAGGGAGGTGAGGGAACCTAGAGGAGACTGAGGGTAAAGAAGACCCAAGTCTAAGGGGTTGGAGATGTGACCTTGGATATAGGAGATCCTTTGGTCGGGAAGAGTGGTAGCCAAATGTCACTGATGTGGAAGCCTATGTCTTGAGGAACTGTGTTGTGCTTGTAGATCTCGATGGCCTCTCTGATCCGTCTGGGGTGCCATCCCTGGATGGGAGCGATGAGTTCTGCAGCACCCCAGTCTACTTGGTGGTCGGTGATGTTGGAGTGACGATGGCTGACTTCTCATAATCTCCCCTCCTTCCATGTGCTCGATGTTCCTTGAGTCTAGTGGGAAGGTTACGTCCGGTTTCCCCGACATAAACCTTCCCGCATTCACAGGGAATGCGGTAAACTCCTACACGTGTGGAGGGATCCTGCTTGTCCTTGTGAGATTGAAGAGAGCAGTTTCCTGGTAGCAGAGTGGTAGACCTTGATCCCTGCTTGCCGGAAGATACGTTGGAGACAGTGGGAGAGGGGACCTAGGTAGGGCAAACATCGGGCAAACATCGCGCCTCGAGCACCTGCAGGTGGAGCTGTGCGCATTATAAATCTACATTATTATTATTATTAAACATACTGAGGGTGTGGGTGTTTGACTTTGGGTATAGGAGACCCTTCGGTCGGGATTGGATTTGTCTTGAGTTGTAGCCGTTGCACTTCAGTGTGGTCTTGATGTGCTGCAACTTCTGGTGAAGGCTGTCTGGATCGCAGATGTTGTAGGCCCGTTGAACCAGGGTGCGGTTGACAGAAGACTTGATTCTAGGATGGTGGAAGGATCGCTGGTTGAGGTAACGGTCGGTGTGAGTGGGTTTCCTGTAGATGCTGTGGTGGAGCTCGCCGTCTGGTCTCCTGGTGATGGGGACGTCAAGGAAAGCGATCTTGCTGGACTGCTCTTGCTCCATGGTGAACTTGATACTGGGGTGTTTCTGGTTGAGGTATACTGCAGAAACTGGAGGAGTGAGTCCGGTCCGTGGGGCCACATGATGAAGGTGCCTACATGATGCCACATCACTAGCACAATGTTTTATTTATATTTTTTAAATATTATTACTTGTTTGTTTTGCCTCCAACACAATCATGTCTGCGATGGACACTTTTGTTTTGCTTTGCAACTGTTCGTGCTCAACATTTTATTAAGTTGGACCCTGGCGGTCACCTTTCTTTGACCTCGTCGTATCAGGGACGTAACCCTACTTTTTTTTTTTTTTTTTTTTTTTTTTTAAATGAGAAATCGCCTAACTCACAAGGCCACGGACGGCCACTCAAGGTGAGGGCTACACATAACTGATTTGGGCTATCAACCCAAATCAATTGACACCAGGGGCACGTTGCCTCCTACTCCTGGGGCTGAAACAGGGTTACCCCCTTCACAGTCCTTAAGGATGTAGGCATGGGTATCATCCACTAGGAGCCTGTCTGGTAGAGCAGAATGCACTACCTTCCCAACTGGCCATAAAATGAGGACAAGATGGTTGTAATGATTAAAATAATCCCCTTCAAAATTGCTGTGTAATAAAATCATTAACCACTAGATTAATTATTTGCTTTACAATTAAATGGAGCTTGTCAGCTGCATTTGAAGTTTGCTTTAGTCTTCTTTTATTGCAGGTTTTTGCGACCTTAACTATGATGGCAAAGTTATCTTTATGACTCTTATCATCTGTTATTTTGATAATTTGTCTGGAGTGGCTGAATAAATAAAATGTTTGTGGAAAATGTTTGTTTCAAGTATTTGGTGATTAGTTATTTTTGGTGTACCTCAGCTGCGAGCTTAAAGTGTTTTTATTTTTAGCCGGCGGAGGACAAAAGTCCTAGAACGATCTGCAATAAACCAAAAAATAAGCACAAATTCGTTATGGTTGAAGTGGAGTTTAATTAGTAACAATAATATCTTTCTGGTACTGAAAACACAAGACTAAAGCTCTAAACTCGGAGGCCTGAAGAGCGAAGACACCTAATGAAGAAAAGATGATGATGTTCAGTTGTAGATGGAGGAAGACCCTCAAAAAGATAAAGAATATTCACGCATGCAGGTAGGTAGGGACTGAAACCCAAATCCACAAGCAAGGCTCCCGTCCTATGAATCGGGGTCCAAGGGGTGAAATGCAGAGACGAAACTACTGAGCCAACCTGATTGTCCCCAAAAAGAACACTAGGGCCTGTGTTGCAAAGTGATTCGAAAAAGGTGGATTATAGGAGGATCAAGAACGAAGGTAAAGTTCACTATTAGCGCCAAGCACATGGTGCTTAAACATGGTTCCCTGTCAGTGTCAGTGGAAAGGTTATTCCATCTATGCCCTCGTAGGAATCAATTTGCTCACTCCTGGATTATTCATAAGCAATCAAATGTCCATTGAGTTGCCTACAGTGGGAGGGTCTATTGAGTGTTGAGCTGTGTAGCACGCTATAATGGCAGAATAAACATATGTAGGCCTACCCTTATGGAAACCGATCCGCTTACTCCTGGATGAAGAGAAGCAATCATGGGTTGTAGCCGGATCATTAATATTCAAACTAAGTTGTTTTCATATACCTAATGGTAATGCTCAGAGCCTTCTACGGCACATCGGGTAGGAATGAGCCCACAACCGCCATTATTCCAGACAGGGCCCAATTGTGTGGCTCTGTTTACCGCAGCAGTTTGCGCTCAACGGTCATCACCATTCACTCGCTTAATTATTACAGGGTGAGTGCCATTATGCGCTAACTGTGTAAAACGAAACAATCTCGGTAAAATGTACACTAACGAATCCTAAATCATATACTTACCTGTGGAAATGCTTGAAAGCAAGTATTTTTCTTCTACCATAAGTTCTGATTCTTCTTTCATAATAGATTATGTGAAAGCACAGCCATGAAAATTGGCCCACATAGCTTAACGGCTGGGGGCGGGGGGTAGGCAAGGGCATACTTTGGTGGGCACCATGTCATGTATCGACCCATTAGATCTGTGTTGGGGTTTTCCGATCTCATTTGGGGGGGGGGGGGGGGGGATACCGAGAGGGGGCAAGGGTTCTGTTCGAGTTGCCTACTTGGTTCCTATAATTAGCAGGGTTATTTAAAACATTAAACAGATTGAAACGAAGTAAATAAATAGTGCCCCAACCCACGGCTCGTCCAGGACAACCGATAGTCTTCCCTATTATCTTTACAATCCAAAAAGCAAATCGTCAGATAAACTATCGGTGTAATGTTGAGGATCTCATTATAAAACAACATCTGCCCTTTTAAACCTTCAGAAACACATCAGAGATGGAATGATGTCACACTCGCAAGAACACCAACTTTACTAGAGTTTCGTTCGTTTTGCTAAACCGTCTGGTTTGTACTCTTTAAAGTTTTCGCATTAAATGTTTTGATAATCCCGGTAAATATAATTATACGCCACAAAAATGTTTCTGATGGAGAAGTTTAGTTTGCTTTCAGCTCTCGTGTGCTTTGTTTTGGCGCTGTCACATACCGGACTTACACAAGGTAGGGAAGCATAAGATGGCAATTAGAGTGTGTAACTTTTATCTTTAAATTCAATTGCATCGCTTGGCATTTTCGTTTTATTTAGTTTGATAAACGAATTTGGAGCTCTTAAAATGCATCGCACCAACAAGACTATGAAAGAAATTTCAGGGAGTGTATGTATTGTTTTATGATTAAACGAACCAGTACGTTTAAAAAGTAATGTCTAAGAAGTCATTGTCATAATGAAGTTAGTTCCACTTCTTGTATAACTATTGCACATCGTGCTTCAACACATTAAAAAAAACTTTTTCAACATGTTCATAAAACGATCTGCCATAAAACCCTTTTGGCTTTCATTAATAATAAACGGGAGACAAGATTTAATTCTCTCAGCAATAATAATAGCAGAAGCAATTTTGTAAGAGGTATTCAAAAGCGAAATGGGGCGCCAGTTTTTCAAAAACTGGCGAGGCTTGTCCCCCTTAGGCAAGAGAGTAATTATCCCATATCTCTGAGTGACCGAAAGTTGCCCCGAGACATAAGCACCATTTAAAGAACGTAAAAGGAACCAGGAGAGGTCGGAAGCAAAAGAATTATAGAATTCAAAACTGAAACCATCGGAGTCAACAATGTACTCTTGTGTCGTGTTGTGTTGACAATGAATGGGTCTTGGTTGGGAGATGGGCTTGGCCAATTACATGAAGATTAACTATAGAGTTCAAATAAACCCCGCGGCGTTATCATTGGATAAGATATGCACAGGTACACAACTAGTCTTGGTTCAAGACTCTCCTGTGGTTGTGATAGCGGTTCGTGGTTGATAGTGCCCTCTAGTGGAGAGCTTACAAGATAATAAACAACAGGAGCGTCTTGAACCAAGACTAGTACACAACCAGAGGGAGATATTATCTTTTGTTAATAGTTTCAACAACAAAAACAAAAACTGTTTTATCAATTGCTGGCCGAATCGGGTAGGATTGTCAACCCCATTTGGTGCTTGATATACCCCCCCCCCCCACACACACACTTCATGTGTTCAGTGAATTTAAGGAATTCTTCAGTTGATTTCAGAGGGGTAAGGCGAAGAGTTTGCATATCTGGGTCCGACTAGCTTCCCCGGGTCGACCCAGGTCTGACCCCAGTGCGTTCGAATAGCTCTGACGTCATTGCTGTGGCTCACCCGGGTGAGACCCAAGTAGTGCCCTGCTCGTAGAGCGGGTTACTTGGGGCTGACCCTAGTTCATGACGTAACGGCGAAAAACTTTCTCAATGGCCACCATTTTGTTTGTAATTCAGCGGGACATTTTAGGAAGTTTGACACACATTTTCGCCATTACAACAGCGTTTTTGTGAGCAATAAGTATTTTTTATTCGAAGCCGGGTACCTTTGTATCACTAGTGTGGGGTTGTACAAATTGTTTAACGTTGCAGTTTTACCTTGAGAATAATTATTTTACGATGTTTTCGTGAATCCACGGAAAGTATCGGACATACGGCACAAAATGGAAGTAGTTCCGGTCGGCTGTCCCAAGATGCATCGGTGTGAATGCTGGGGGAAGTTGGCGTTCGATTAGCTCATGGTTAGGGGCTCACCCGGATGAGCAGACCGGGGTCGACCCGGGGAAGCTAATCGAACGCACCCTGGAACATTGGGAGTGGGGACATGAGGAAAGATATGCAAGTTGTGTGTAAGGTACTACATCATAAGCGTAGTGCAAAGTTTGAATGGCCAAGAGGAAAAGTTCTTTTGCACGCGTTCAGAAAGAGGCGAATAATCACATTACCAATACCATATCTATACTACCATTGTTTACCGACTACTACTATGTCTAAGAAGAACATTCATAATTTAGATATTTCAGAGCTATTAGTATTATCAAAATTAATTTCAAAAAGCAATCGGCTATGAACAAAGAGTTGAGCAGAAATCTGGAAACTTTTCAAATCCTGCTTTTGTTTGTTTCTCGAGATTTGACCAACGACGAGAAGTTTGGTCTTCGTGTGAAACAAAACTGCTTCCCTAGAAAAATTTATGTGAAAAAATGTCAAAAAGCCAAGATCATTGAACCGTATGGGAGGAGATTCTCGATATTATACCATTTTCTGATGTAAAGTTTGTCATATTATCGGCCAAGAGTTTGTTTTGGCCGAATCTAGTATCTTTCATGCAAATTCTGCTCTCTCTTTTTCAACTTCTCAACAATTTCTAGCAGACGACATTGTTTAACAGGTGCATCAATCAATTAACACAAGTCTGAAGCCCAACTTAAAGTCGATGTTCAAAAACAAAGATTGTAAAGAGCACCAGACTACAGTAGCAAGGCAGTGTATCACGTGACTTTACCATTGTATTGATGTGTTACCGTTGGATACACACAGCGCTGAAGTCGGAAAGAGAAATTCTCGGATAGCTTTAAAAACCCAGAAAGATTGGTTTGGAAGGTTAAAATTGTTAACAACAAACATGGCAGGTGCAGCAGATACATCCAGTTCGTACAGGCTGGACTTGGAACCCCAGAAAAAGAGTGTTTTTGTGACTCAACTTGGCGAACGAGGGTGAGTGTTTCAACTGTTTGCAAATCCAAATATTTACTGTGTCACAGTCATGTGTGTGTGTCACGTCACTGTCTAGTACTCGTAGTCGTAGTACCGTAGGACAGTAGTACTAGAGTGGGATATCAGTCAACTCGCCCCCCATCAAACTCGCCCCTGACAGAGTCGCCCCCTCACATACAAAGTCGCCCCCTTTCAAAGTCGCCCCCTTTCAAAGTCGCCCCCCGACGGCACAGTCGCCCCCTACAAAGTCGCCCAAGGCGATTTCACAAAGTGAGGGCGCCCTATGTTAACGATTTAGATTCATGCAAAAATTGTTCCATTAGGCATTTTTATAGCGGCCTGACGTTCAACCCTTGCAGAGTCTTTGGCGAAGGCTTTGCCTTCGCGAGAGAGACTCTGCTAGAGTCGAAACGTCAGGCCACTAACGAATTGTTTGCATCACTTATTACCATAGATCCCTTTGGTTGATAAGCAGTTTGCAACAGCTAGTTTCTTTTTTACTTTAGATTCACGTAACTTTTAATTACTTATATGTAAATCTGAATAGTAAATATAGGTAATTTAAAAATATTTTCTCAATAAAATTAAAACATATCAAAACACATCAGTTATCGAGTTAACATTATTTTATTGGGGTAAAACAACATAATCAACTTATCACAACAATAAGGTAAAATAACTGAACAGATATTGTACGAACAAAAATGTATAAACATTACTGTAAGTTTAATTCAAAACAAGTAAATAAAAAAACATTTAAATAAGGTAAATAACAAACCTATCACCCAAATAACGTATAATGAATTAAAAAGAAAAAGGAGCTTTTGAAGTTCAAGACAATTGAACGGATATTCTTCTAGATGTAAACTTCTTGAGGTATGATGGACACCAAATTGACTAATGAGGCAGCGGCAATTTGAAAAGCGCGTTGGAAGATCATCAGACCAAAAGGCTTAAACTCCGATGTCACAAAACGATTAATGTAGGCCTGCTTCATCAAAATGTTCAAATAGTTCTAAAATAAAGAAACCAAAAATAAGTTCTCTGATATAAATGTTGATATCAAGTACAATGAAATAATGTTTACTTTTATTTCCAGTGAGGAGGAAGAAGAAGATGTCAACAAATACCCAATTGTCAAAGAGGTAAGAATGATTGAACAATTCAATCAAAAGCTAGAAGGAAATTTAAATTCTTGGATTTACTATTCTTTGGTCATTGTTTGGTTTTAATATGAGGAGGAAATGAAAGTCAATTTCTTTTCTCATGTGACCAAAAGGGAAATTGACTTTGTAAATTATATATTAAGGAAATATCATAAATAAATTAGAAAAGTATTAGAACATAACTTTTGCATAGATTAATTGATCAATTTGTTTTAAAGGTAGGGTCATCGTTTGGTTTTTGTAAACGTAATGCTGCTTTATTGGCAAAATTATCAAGAAAGGTAAAAACCTGCAAAAAATAAGTTAGTGGCCTGACGTTTCGACCCTAGCAGAGTCTTTCTCGAAGGCTAAATGACAAAACAACACACATACAAGCATGGATACAGGAGTTACAAGAGCAGTCAAGTGGAAACACATGAATGGAGAGAGAAAAGCAGAAAGCATACAGAGAGGGCAGGGGGTAAGCAGGGATTATGAAGACAAAGGGGGGGGTTATGAAGGGAAGGGGGGGATAGCTTGACCACAAAAAGTTGGAAACACAAAGAACAAAATGGAAGGTTGGAAGAATGGTAAATAATTAGTTAATACAATGTAGGGCAGCCTAAAAAGTGGATATCTGTGTGGGAAAAGGAGAAGGCAAAGACAAAAGGTTATTAGTCATTTCCTTCTTGGATGTTCAAACCATGGGCCTTGTCCAAAATTTTGCTTGTATGTGTGTTGTTTTGTCATTTAGACTTCGAGAAAGACTCTGCTAGGGTCGAAACGTCAGGCCACTAACTTATTTTTTGCATTTATACCTCAGGTCCTTTTGGTTGGTAAGCAGTTTGCAAACAGCTAATTATATTTTCTCATAAAAGTAACCTGTGAAAGTTTCAGTTGAATACAGTGTCTACTTTATTGAGAAAAACAGTATCAGGAGTATCACTCTTATGACTATTTCTCTATTCAGTTATAAAATTATCATTGCTACTTCAAACTGTAAAATTGAAATGAGGGATCATTTTTCTTTTACACCATAGTCAGCGGGGAAGCTGATAGAAACTGGCCTGAATACGATGCAAAAGACACTACTCCTCAAGCGTGAAGTTGAAGTGGACAAAGTGACCCTTGAGCTACAGACGAAGAGGGAGAACTTCAAGCGTCGTATGGCAGAGTGTGAAAAGAAACGCATTGAGCTTCAAAAGAAACAGCAGAGGGTGAGGAAATTCAGTGGGTCTGTCAGAAATGCTGCCGTCTGTGGAAAATGTGTCTCAACTTTATCTCAATTCATTTCCCTTTTATAAATGTACAAGTGAGAAAAATAAGCAAATAATGTGGTCAAGAAACTTGAACGACATTAAAACAGTTTGGGTTGGGGGTTTTCTTCTCTTTCAAGCAAATTTATTTTTAAGGATCCACGTTCAAACTTCCTCTTTTGTGTTACCATTCGTTTGTAAATAATGCACTGTCCTATTAAACAAAGTGACACTTGATTATCCCACAGATGAAAGACCGAGTCAATAAATTTGACAAATTCATTCAAGAGACGGAGGCCAAGAGGAGACGAGCGATCCATAAATACCAGACGGAGTTGAAACTGAAAGATCAGAAGCAGAGCGAGTATGAGCTGTTAATTGAGCAACTAGAAGACGTCAAACTCTCGTAAGAAATTATATTTACCAGAAAGATTGAAAACTTGCACGGTAGAAAATCAGCCATTTGCGAGTTAGATTTGAATCATGTGTGGTACATTGACTTGCTTTGTCACAATTGAACTGTGAAAACTTTTAGCTCCCCAGACTAGAGACATTTGCTATGTCACATAGTCTGGGGCTCTTAAAGGCATTGTATACTTTTGGTAACAGCTCAAAATCAGTGTCCACATTTTGTGTGATTCAACATATGCATGAACAAACAAACCTGTGAAAGTTTGAGCTCAATTGGTCATCGAGGTCACGAGAAAATAGTGAAAAGAGACCTTATGTGTTTTCTGTTTTTCAAACATCGAGTTTATTATCACGCGTGATAAAAACTATTGTTTTACTCATTTCTCAGAAACGATAGCATTTTAGGCAGAAATATTTTAAGGAACCCTTTCTACCATTACTTACTTTAAATCATGTAAGTTATGTGTGAATCTGTGAACATTTGTGTTTTTCGATCTTACCAATAGTGTACATGGCCTTTAAGTTGCAACGAACCAAATTATTGAATTAAGTACATGAAAAGTTTGACATCTGAAACAGTAAGGAGCGACTGAACATATTGGAAGTCGAAAGATCGAGTGTTGCAGTTGTTTGGAACGACTCTGGAGCGTCTTGGTTTCAGACGCCGAACCTAATGTAAATGTTATGTTAAGTTCACCTGTCTGAAACCCAAATTTATTTTAGTCAACCTAGAGTCGCTCCTAATCTATTTGGTTCAGCACAACTCTGGAGCACCTGTCTGAACCGGGTGTAAGAGACGGCAAACAGCCACACACAATTCTGTATGAATGTGTATGACACAATGCTTTGCCCACTTGCTAAAAAAAAGCTTACCCTGAACCATGTGATGTATCAGCATTGTCTTTAGTTTGAGGAATCCAATTTGAGTAGTCATTTGTGACTAATGAAATCGTTGTACCAGACATTACTCAAATCTAACTTGCAAATGGCTTATTGGTAATTGGCTGTATTTTTTAAATTTTGACTGCATGAGGGGCGGTTTCAGCGGTGAATTTCCTTGCATCACAATTACAGTTTTATCTTAATTTGAATACCTGTATGTGATATTCTTGTATCAATGGCCAAGTAAATAATAATATTAATAACAACAATGGAAGAACATTTTGTTTCACATCATGTGATTTTGGTTCACACAAACCCTCACACAGTCAACATTTCTGCGAATTGGTATGGGTTCAGTTTGTAATGGCACCATAATTCCACTTCTTGCCTCCTGCATCCTGTGTCACCCTTTAGTTGGTCGATGAACATGGTAAGGGTTTGCTGCTGGATATCTCCTTGACTGCTTTCCATGATCATAAAGTCAATACCAAACTGTATACATGTTCCTTCTCTCTGTCCATCAGGCATAAGCAACTTTGCTCAAGATTGCAGAGGTACAAGAAATATGAAGACTACTTGATGAGAGTGCTGGATGACATTCCGGAGAGTAAGTCACAGTTTAGCTTTCCATCCTCAGGATTTTTTCACAATTTGTTTCCCCATATTCCGGTGGAACCTGAGCAGATGATAAAATGGTTCATAGGAAAAAAGCATGAGGCAGCTTTTAGGTGCTGGTGGATTTTAAATACAAATGAAAAGATGCACCTTGATTTCAAGCTCAGTCATAGTCTTTGGGAGCAGCTGTTGGAACAACAGAGGACAGTTTTAAGGTGTTGGTGACATAATTCAACCATAGGCCACTCCCACTTTACACAGTTTAAGTTTTACAATTGTGAGAAGTCCATGCACAGCTAGTAGGATGTTTGAGCGTGAAACCAGGCTTTCTGCTTGTTCTCACCAATACAAAAATAATAGTGGCTTCTTATCTAGCGCTCATATCCGTCACTCAGTGATGCTCAAGGTGCTTCAACAGTCAGTATTTTCCTGCAAGGTATGTGGAGCTACATCTTGAAGTATGAGACCTATTCATTTACAAGGTGCTGTGGCGCAATATGCAGCCAATCAAACCAGGAACACCAAGGCAAACCCCTTCTCTTTTTGATAAGTGCACTGGGTTCTTTTATGTGCATTATACAACACACGGGACCAACGGCTCTACGTCCCATCCGAAGGCTGAAGCCATAATGGTTAAGTGTCTTGCTTAAAGACACAGGGACTCAAACCCACACTCGGCTGAACACAAACACCAGAGCTTGAGTCCTGTTCTCTTATCTGCTTGGCGGCAACACGCCACTCACGGCACTCTTGCTTTATTCCACATACTGCATCTCTTTGGAACTCCTTGCTTGGTGCATGTTTCCCTGCATCTTACATTCTAGACTGTTTTAGAAGAAATATCAGTTCCTACCTTCAGCTTTCCTGAGTTATTTTCATCTTAAATGTTTTCTTCTTGTAGCCCCTTACCAAGAGTGGGTTTTAGCCTTGTTTGAGGTAAATTTAAATTTAAATTGAAAAATCCTTTTGTAGTTGAAGCATGCACTATTATTTGAATCTTTTGTACAGACTACTTGGAGGTGAATGATTCCATGTTACGTAGTCTGATGGACAGACATCGGACTCTCAATGCTACCAACCAGGCTCTGATAAGTCGAGTACAGCTGATGACCGACCAAGTGGATACTGATAACCAGATGCTGGATGAACTCAACTATAATCATGACCAGAAGAAATTGGTGAGTAGATGCCACATTAAGAATGAAAACTACATTATCTTCACTTTTTTCTCACAAAACTACAGTGGATAATGATGAATGGTCAGACAGTAGGAGGGTTAACTGTGTACGGTGTAGATTCATTCACCACATGATATCATATTGCAGGTTGCCATAGTTTTTCTATAATTCTAATCCACAGTGGATATGATATTGAATGGTCAAACAGTAGGAGGGTTGACTGTGTACTTTGTAGATGCATTCACCACGTTATCATATTGCAGGCTGGTATACCGGTACATGTAGTTCTCTACCATTCTACACCACAGTGGATGATATTAAATGGTCAGACAGTAGGAAGGTTAATGCAGTTAATCCAGAGTTGAATATGGAAATTCCTACTCAAACTTTCAAATTCAACAGTTTAAAGATCTTTGTATTGAAATCAACTTCTCATGGACTAAAACGTAACCCAAAGGTTACCAAGGATTGTTTATAACTTGAAATCAGTAACGTGACTGTGTTTTTACAAATTGCTCCTCACAATAGTTGATCAACCGTCAGTTAGCAGAGCTTCAGAGCTTACAGGAGGAAAAAATAGAGTCCAACTCCCAGTTGGAAGAAACGATCTTCATGGAACTTAACAGCTACAGAGATCAGGTGAGCTGGGGCTTCACTAAACAGAGGAATAAGGAATTGATACTGGTATATGATAACACAAAGTACAGATAGAGGTGCCATGATAGAAAGAATTTAAGAAATAGATGACCAATTCATTGGTGAGGTCCTAGGTATGAAACGAATAAAGGGATGTCCTCTGGTAAGCAATAAATAACAAAATCAAAGGTGACTTCCTGAGTATGAAATAAATGACAACAGCTTTTTTTTTTTTTATCTTGAAATTGAGAGAAAAAATTGTTATAATTTTTAATTTTACTATTAACTTTGAATTTTTATTTAATTTCATTAGTAATATTTGTTATTTTTTTGACAGAGTGAAGTTTTAGGAAGAATCAAGATGGCTATTAATGACATTGCAGAGAAATGTCACAAGGAGCATGACCCGCCTCTTGAGACAATGAGCAGTATTGAGAAACTTCATCTCATCATGGTAAGGGTAGTTACTAGTTGTAAAGTCATTGCTATTCTCCATTTTTAATCCGTCTTTCTATTTGTTTACTGTTATTTTATTTTAATGATTTTGGGTTGAACAAAGAAAAATTGACTAAAGCAGGATTTGAACAAACGACCTCCGGGTTAAAGTGCCGGCACTCTACCAAAATTTTAGTCAGTGTTTCTCAAAGTTGGTTTGTTTTTTCGCATACTAGCTGGGTTTCCTTTCTATTCTGAATTTTTAGTTTGTCTTTCTATTTGTTTAAGAGACGCACACTGTACCTACAAACGGCTTTTTAATTTAATTTTTTTGTATTATTCTTGATTTAATTTCTGTTCTTGATTAATCTTCTTTTTTGATATGGTCTGTATTTTACTGTTTGAATGTTTTAAAAACATTTTGAGTACCCATGGGAGACTAACACCAAACTTGAAGCAACATCATGCGGTATCTTGCCTTTTTGCTACTGGCAAGCAGGCTGCATCTGAAACCATGGAAAGTTAATGGAGGCTTGAAATGCAAATTCTTACACTTGAATTTGAAAGAATTTGAAAAGAAATGCAATGTTGTAATACGTTTTTGTTCTTGTATATCTTTTTTAGCTGTTCACAGTGGACTTAATTTCGGTAGAGAAGATGGCAAAAAATATTACAGTTAGGTCAAATTCCCGCCGGAAAAGTAAGAGCACAAGTGCTACCGGTTCCAGAGGGAGTAGGAACAATACAAGCCTCAGCTCAAATACCCACAAGAAATGAAGAGACAATTTTGAATTTCATGCATTCCATGATGCCATGTCATCATAGTTCTACGCATATTTTCTTGAAGCAATGGATGTGAAAAACCTGGAGGAATTGTGGACATGCAGCGTACTGTTCTACAGAGAGATAGGATGTGTAGGAACTGATGAGATGTCTGACCACACAGCTCATATGTTGTCTGAGAGGTCACAACTTACTCATAAAAACAGTCAGCGTTATATATTTATAAAGATCAATTGGTGCCCGTCTGTTTTTTATGTGTCTGAATATTGCCTAGCTGGTTCCATTTGTTCACTGTAAAATAATATTAGTTCAGACACGGTGTTGAAGCTGTTCTGATCAAATCATAACCAAGTTTTTGGCTTGGTTAGGCATGGTTTCAAGATTTCATGGAATTTGTTTAGAAATGAAAAACCTTCAGGTGTACCAATCCAATCGTGTTTACAAAATTATAAAAAAGTTCCATTGCTTGAAAATAAAATTTAGGCTGTGTATTTTGAAAATATTAAATTCAATGATGTACCTGCATCACAACTGTTTGCCATTACCAACCCATTTTCGAGCTTATGAAAGAAGGGAAATTGTTCTTTTTTATTTGACAAAAAACAGACAGTTATAGTTTAGTTTCATCTTATCATCTATACTTGCTTTATTTTTTTCAAAAATGAAAGCTGTTGCCAAGCTAACCCCAAGAATGAAACAAATGCCTGATATTTCGTACTGTATATTTTTAATACAAAATAATTTATTATTATTAAACTATGTGTGATAATCACAAAATCTACATTGTACATTGTGGTGTTCTTCTGTCTGACCCCTTGTAGATGCAGAACACACCTCCGCGTCTACCATTTCCACCATTTTGGGGGTCAATTTCTGTATGTACACCCAAAATGGGGGATAGGCGGGTGAAAGTGCTGCGCATTGTGCAAGGGGTCAATATAATTTAACTAAATCAAATACAAATGTTGCAGACGGAATTAATTGATCATATTCTCTTACACCGGTTAAGCTAAAATATGAATACGGTTTTTAAGAACTTTTTAGCGAGAACTAGGAAAAACATGTCACAACAAGTGATGTTCTTGGAACTTCTTGCTATCTTCCTTTTCTCTGGATGTATTGGGTCCTTACATTTACAGAATAAGAATACATTCAGTAGAGTTCAAGAAACATCATTTTTATCCCTATCCAACACCATTCATGTGAATCAAAATACTATTTCAAAAAAGAAACTAAAAATTCACATAACATGTTTTTGATATTAATTTAATTTAATTATGTACAAAAAGTTAAAACACTAGGTCCCTGAGGTAAAAAATTGAATTGTTAAAAATTACAAAAATCACATGGTATATCAGAAATAACATTTACCACAAAAAGCCCTCTTAAAAATGTGTGCGAATTTATATCAACTGCTATTTAACTATCAGAAATGCTGACTAAGGAAGATTATAACTATTTTCTAAAACTTTCACAGACTATTGGGCATAAAGGGTAGTTAATAGTTACTTAGAGTTGAGTTCAAATTCTAAAAAACAATGTTTGTTGTCACTGGTTCACACAAATGGCACACCCAAGATTGTTATTTCGATATGGCAGGGGTGAGATTTGCCATGAGAACAAATTTGAAAATGGCTTGAAAGACTCCCCTTCGTTCTAGAATAGTCCCAGAACATTCCAGATGTACAACTTAAGAGGCTTACAGACTCTGTGCATCACCAGAAATACAAAACTACAGGTTTGGACACCATCTCTTTCCCCCTTTTGTGACTGCTTCACCTCTTTCAAGAAAATTTGGAAGGCTCAGGAGAAACAAATCAGAGAAATAACACGCCTGTGATAATCAGGGCCTAATTTCATGGCTCTGCTTACCGCCGAATTCTGCGCTTGCGATCACCATTCTCTGCTTACCGAGCAAGCGCCGAATTTCTGCGCTAGCTGTGTAAGCGTAGAATGCCTAGTAACGTGGACTATGTAAGCGCACAACCAACAATTCCCTGCTTACCCATGAAATACACTTGACGTAAGCGCGGAATTCCCTGTGTCCGTGCGCGCCGATTCTTTGCTTACTGTAAGCAGAGCCATGAAATTGGGCACAGGTGCATTGGATCAAATCCCAATCTAAACCAAGGCAGTAGATAAAGAGCAGGATAAGTTCTTATGAGAACAATCTACACAGCAAAGTATATACTATCACATGGTGTTACCACAAACTAATTGATGATACCTCGCCCTGCAATGCTTCAAAACAAACATAATTAAAGGCAGGGTATACCTTCGGTAATTACTCCAAAAACTAATGACCATAAAAACTAGCTTGGTAAAGAGCACTGGAGAGATGTCGATTATTATAAAACACTGTTATAAACAACCTCTTTGAAGTAATATAGTTTTAGAGAAAGAGGTAATTTTCACCCCAAATTTGAATCGGAGAGAGGCTTCGGGTATGAAGCCTTCCTCAGGCATCTGAAAGCACACATTTCTATACAACAAGGGAGATTTTTCTTTCCTTATTTTCTTGCATTTTCGATGACCAATTGAGCCAAAATGTTCCCAGGTTTGTTATTTTATGCATATGTTGGGATACACCAAGTGAGGATACTGGTCTTTGATAATTACCAAAAATATACCCTGCTTTTCAAACAGAAGCCAAGTTCATCCAGTTCTATTTTTAATTACAACATTGATATCTGATCTCTTATTTTTGGCAAGGCATAAGGCACTTTAATACAACAAAACATACATTATTAATATTTATAAAGACATTACCCCTAAATGAATACACATTATCTACAATGAACTATTTCACATAATTATTTTCTTTTCAAATGGCTACTCACTCACCGCTGTTCACAAGTATTTGTGCTCTTCACATTCGATTCAAGCAAAACCGAAGTTCAGTTCTATTTGAGTGATTGTCTCCAACTCATTTCCAATAGACCCCAAGGCCATCTCAAGTTGGTAGGTCAGAATTTCTATTTCCTAAAATTATTTTAATATGCTTAACAGCTTTTGATAAACCAGAAGTTTTTTCTAATTTACTTGAAGAAAACAAACTTTTACAACATGTTTTGGGGCCTCACAAACACACCTTTCTGATAATTCTATGTTTGTGGAAATGTTCATTTTGTTTCCCTCCAACACTAATACAAAACACAGGGTTGGCCGCATTTTCAGGGTGTATTGAGTTACACCCCCCAAAAAAAATTCCTTAGACCTGAGAATAATTTCTGATATTTCATTTAGATTCAAGAAAATTTTCCAGAACTGGGACTGTTTCAGTTCTTGTCATGGTATCACTTTCAAGAAAGCGGCCTAACTTAGCTCAAGTTGCTTTATCCACATTCTAGAGGTTGAACGAGATCACTGTAAAGTGATCCAAGGGATTTCTTTGTACAAGAATGAAAAGTAACAAACAATGGGTGGTGGTCTTTCTCTGGTCAAACTCCCTTTAACTTCCAGGGTGTAACATTTAAGACGATTGGCAACCTCTTTAACACCACAACAAATGAGAGTCTGGAGGCAATTGTGCATAAAACAGAGATGAGATTTGACAAAATGCGACCATTCCTGAAAATAGCTTCTGGGCCTCGGTTTCCCCTTATTCTAGACCTAGAACCTCCCAGACTTTATAATTCAGAAAGTTTACAGACTCTGTGCATCACCAAAACTACAGGTTTGGACAAACAGTGTGGACTGTTTCTTTTTCCCTTTGGTGACTGCTTTACTTCTTTCGAAAAGATTTGACAGCTCAAGGAGACTTTGAGAAAATCAAGAAAAATTCTGAAAGGTCACGCGCCTGATAAAATGCGCTAATAAAGTCACTCTGATGGGCCATGTTGCCTGATGGTAACTTTTAGTCTTTGAAAAATCTTTGAGGGACAAGATTTCTGAACAAATCCTGAAACACGAATAACTTCCAACAAATCACTGTATAGAGTTGTATTTAAATTCACGACATATTTACCCATCCTTTACTGTATACTCAGTGCTTACCCCGGTTGTGAAAAAAATCCACAGGCAAATCACTCGGGTGGGATTCTAACCCACGACCTTTGCATTGCTAGAGCAGATGTCTTACCACTAGACCACCGAGCTTGCCCGATGGCTAGAGGCAGTTCGAATCCTTAGCAGCGGGTACCACAATGATTTTTTTTAATATCAACAAATCCTGCATGAAAATTTCTCATGCTCTAAGCCAGTTAAAATGACATCAAAAGCATTTGATAATTATTTCATCACTCAATTAAATTTTAAGATGACAACCACTTTTTTAGTCATTTGCATATGGAGAACAGAAACTCTTCAGCTATTCTCCCGAAGAATGACTCATCTCTTAATTATCTCAATAAATAAAAAGTGATTGTTTTGAATTTAACCATGAATAATACAAATCCATGTGAACTTTACAAATCAACAGTAATCAGAATAAATTATGTATTATCTTTGATTGCTTCTACGGCTATTAAATTAACTATCAATATCAAGTATCCATACGAATATATTAAACATTCCTAGATGAATTACATGTTTCTCAAAATTAAATACATTTCCAGAGAAACAAATGTCAGCCTCACTTATCGCCAGTTGGTTGATGTCCAATGTTTAGAGTTAAAAATGAGAATATGGCAAATTGACAAGAAAAATGTGTACTAATTGGTCCAATGACCCTAAAAGTTATGATGCAATCAAACGCACCAATACTCCAAATGCCTCAAAACCTGCCATTATGCTATTATACATACATTGATGAAGTAACCCATACCACAATTTCCTGTCATTGTACAAAAATGCATTTGTTTGGGTGGTTGATCGGTGCCACAGATTGCCACTGCAGAAATTGAGAAAGGTTGAGGACCTTATCTCTTCCAACAGTGGCCTAAATTCCATTGCAATAGACCCCTTGACGTCACAAGCCCAAAACAGTCCCCTCACTGAGGTAAATGAAGAGGCTAGAGCTATCATCAGCTGAGAGTTGTGCCCAGCGCGCACACTTGTTTCCATTGTTTGCCATCAAAGATGGCGGCCAATTCAATGGGTCTATTGAGAACAGCGTGTGGCTTCTCCAGTTCTTCTTTCTTTCTTCTTTCTAGCCTATTTCACTCCACTGCAGGAGGAAAGCCTCTTCACCAATTCTCCATTTCACTCTATCCTGCGCTGTCTGTTGCCAAGCAATGCCCCTATATGTACTTACCGGTAGTTCATCTCTCCATCTCCAGTTAACCACTCTCATTGAAGCACTTAAAGCAATGGTTCTATTCTCTACACCAGCATGTGTGTGTCTCAAAATGTGTCCCTCTAAATGCCACTGTAGTGGCATAGTGAGGTATGGGTTGTTTGTCTTGAGAAACACGCTCTTAATATTATTTTTAGGCCAAACACGATGACAAAAGTTTTAAAAAACAATTAATTATTCATGAGAGTAACAACAGGAAGACGAGTTTAAAGAAAATGATGAGCACTCAATCATACTCTTCAAAGATTATTGATTAATAAGAATTCCTTGGTAGTTTTTTCCCTCCTCAAAGTGGTGACAGCAAAGGGGTGCTTTTTCAGTAATTCTGGTGACGATCCAAGGATTCCTCATGATTGCTCAGCATCGGACCTGAACCAAGGATTCCTCATGATTGCTCAGCATCGGACCTGGACACAAGAAACACCTTTGAAGAGAGGATACAATTTACAGATTTAGGAAAATCCAAACATTCGCAAGTGGATCCACAGAAGTGGAAGAAGGGTAAACACCATTACACCCAGACTGACTCCCAGATGTCTCGATACCGCAGGGCTTGATTTTTACACTGGCCCGCAGGCCCTGGGCCAGTGGTTTTGGTATCGGGCCAGTAAACTTATGCCTGGACAAGTCCAGCGGCCTTGTGTTTTTCAATTGAATTTACAATACATGTTCAATTGTTGACTTTGTTGACTTTGAGTCTGATAAATAAGTTCAATTCTATTGAGTAATGAGACGAGATCAATCTTCTCTTTCATGTCTCATTGATTAATTGTTCAAATACAAACAGTTAAATGCACTATGTCTGGACTTTTAGGAAGTTTCTTTTCATATTGTTATTCTGGTCTTGTACGAACATTTCCGGTCCAGTAAATATTTTGAGCTACAAGCCCTGCAGTCTTATGGATTTTTCTCTCAAATTTGAGCACTGTACAGTGTTTCAAAATGTCACTAGACAAACATGTACACGATGGAGTTGATATCAATGAGGTATGTTATGAATTTTGTGTACATTACACGATTCCCCGTGATGTGGTGCACAAGGCACAGAATCACAGTTTTACCAGCACGTACCCTGTCTGAGCAGTCCCCAAACCCTCACACACTCACATAAAAATTCACTGATCCAATAGATATATTTAGTGCTATTTTGGATTGACCTAGACTGCTGACCTTTGGGTCGCTAGCTATGTAAATAAATGCAGTGTTATGGCTACAGATAAGTCCATTCCAACTATAACAGTCCATTTTTACTACATCAGGCATGGTATTTGCTCCTTGGAAAAAAGTAGGAAAATAATGTTTGAGCACAAGGGCTGACCTACTTGTTCATATGGTGTATGGTTTAATATATTTTCAGGCTATTTAATCACAATTTTTCTGAAAATCAGACTAAAGTCTGAAAGTAGGAAGAATATCATGCCAGCTCCTCCTACTTTCTATACAATCTATGGAAAACCTGCATGGGCTGTGCAGAGTGGCACAACTGTGCACAGAGCTATCTGTGTACTGTGTAGATGCATTCACCAAATATCACATTGTAGGCTGCACAGTTCATCCATCATCCATCATGTGGATGATATTGAATGGTTAGACAGTAGGAGGGTTGACTGTGTACTGTGGTAAATGCATTTATTAAATGATGTCACATTGCAGGCTGTATAGTTTATCTATATTTCAAAACCATGTGGATGATTGTGAATAGTTAGAAAGTGGAACAGATCGATGATCTCTTCGTCAGGTCTCGCTTCAAAGATAAGACCAGATTTTAATTATCAATGATGCACTACAGGATATTGGAATTGAGACCAGATTGACACCTGCAAAAGCAAGTTCCTAATCATGTCTCAAGGTCTCAAGACCTCCGACAAAGATAAAGACCCTTGATTTACGATTGACGCACCCCCCCCCCCCCTCCCCAACATAGCATCCAGTCTTCATCAAACCTTGGTTTCTTGATTCTGCTGCTGCAGAGCCTGATGTTGCATCTGTTTGGAGTACATTAACCGTCTCTCCATCTCTCTGAGTAATGCTTGCCGGTACGCCTCGTAATCCATCACCACATCCTCCAGGTCCTTCTTGTAGAGTCTGGACAGCATCGCTTGGAATGCGTCCAGCTCCTGCAGCCGGAATAAGTCCCATTTCAGTTTGTGATCGTGCTCTGGTGAGGCCTTGTAGTACACATCAAGCCACTTGGGGATTTCTGTCGAGAAAAAACAAACGCAACGTCAGCTTTATTGATAAATAAGCGTGAAAAACCCAAAGTTATGTTTGCTGTTTTGGAAATACAAGTACAATGATTATGTCTATTTCTTCAAGTATAGGCTGTGCCAGCCTGCAATACAATATGTACACACATACACACACAGCTCTGTGTTGCAGTCACTCTGTGGACATTGCTTCGTTCTCTAAACTTAAGAAAAATCATATTCTTCAACACTGTAAAAACACTGTGTGGACGTGTGTAAGTCCACATAGTGTTTCAAGTCCCTACATTATGTGGACCTCTTTTGTTCTCAGATTAACACTTCATATGTAGCATTAAAACAGTTAACTACATGAACTATGTGCATAGTTATGACACTGCACACAACCCATGCAGTTAAATGATTTCAAATGGTTGGTCAACTCAATGGACCAAGAGCGGGAGGGTTAATCAAGTCAGGAATATTATAAATGAACACCACAAAGTTCAATACATTGTTTAATTGTAATGGGTGTATGCAGGGGGACCAAATTGCACCCAAATGACGAAAGAGATGGGTAACTATTAAACTCAATTCTTACCTGTATATAAGTAGGGGTTCGGAGGGACCCATACATGCGTACCTCCTTGGTGTTCAGTACTGGGTGTGTGAGGGGGGCCACCTGGACCCCTGTTGGGGTAAGAGATGGGTAGCTGCTTGGTTAAGGGTGGTGGCTGCTCAAAGCGAGCTCCATTCCTTGCACTTGGATGGTCGTACTGAGCCATCTTTGAAGTATGACTGAGGGAGAAATGTTTACTATTCAGGACATTTGAAGTACCGTAGCCGAGCGGTCTAGAACACTAATATATTTTTTATAACAAGAGACAGGGCATAAATAAAAATGTTTATAATAAAAAAGCATCTTAAACAATAACTGGTAAAAAAAAGTAATAATAAATACCACCCCTAGTACAATATGATGCACTTTAGATTTAGAGCGTGCAAGTAGGTATTCACTGTGTATGTGTTATTGCACACCCCACAGTACTTATTTTTTTAAATTTGACATAATACAAAATGTTATCACCTTGCTGCCTCCAGGTGTACAGCGCAACTATGCATTGGTTTTTCTCGCATATTGCCTGTAGCCACTTTTTTTGTTAATGCTACGTCAACAAAAACTACAGAATTAGAATTACATGAAGGCCATGGGCCTCCTGTGCCCCTTCAATATTTCCACAGACTTTAAACTTTCCCAATGGAAGTGCCCTTTGCAAAATGAAAATGGCCTTGCCCTCTCACATGTCTCAAAGATGAAAATCAGGACTGAACATTTTTACCACCTCGCTGCCTCTAAAAGGCAGGGGAAACCCTGTCGGAAAGCACCAAGAATACAGTGTTTATCACAAATCGGTGGAAGGCAAGGCCAAACTATATCGCAACACAGATATCATATCACTTCATACAAATATTTTAATGCATGAGAGAGAAAAATAGCTGTACATGAACATCACATTTCAAATTACATTTTTTCATTTATATTGCACAAATTTCACATCAGTACATTCAAACGCATACACAAAAAACTATACTCCAAACATAGTCAGAGAGGGAGCAAAATGCAGCCAATCCAGCAAAGTTAAAGTTAAATGTTTTATGTGAGTTACACAATGCAGAGGACCTACAGTCTTATGCCCATCTGAAAGACACAGGCTTGATGATCAGGAGCCCCATCATTTCCCAGACAAGCCGAGACCATAACAGCCTTGATCGGCTTGTACCAAAATGGCCATAGCAGCTGCAAACGATCGCAAGATTTGACCTACATGTACTTTCGCTCAAACCAGAGGGTCAACGAAAAGGTATTGGACCAAATTGAAATTTTTCAATTTTTCACACGTTAACGTAGACTCTACAGCTCTAAAACAAAACCACGTAGTTCTGATTCTTATTAATTAATTAATTAGATAATTTATCTGAAAACCACGGGCAAAAAGTCTTTTAGATTTTTAGCAAAGTCTGGGCATATGGTAATGGTTATACAGAAATGAACGATCTCTGAAAGATGAATAACCACTTTTAAAAAACTTTTTAAATAAATTGATCTTACTTGATGTAGTAAACACCCTGTTCGGGTGAATCCACTTTCTCCCAGCCCGGGGGTAGTCCTTCTTTCTCCATAGGGTGACTCCAATGAGTCGTCTGGGTGTTATGACTTCCAATAAAACAAGACCAATAAGTTTCAGTATCTTAACAATGGGAAACTTTTAAACACTAGGTGGCAGCAGATATTCTAAGTGAGCGTCTTAAAAGTCGGAATGGTAGGAACGTTCAAATTGGGAGTGTTTCAGTGAGTGCACATGGAATGTTCCATTGGACCGCCGGAACGCTCCATTGGACCGCCGGAACGTTCCATTGGACCGCCGGAACATTCCATTGGAAATTTCACAATACTAATGCGCATATTCACTCATGTAGAATTGCTCCCGTACTTGGGCACAATGATGTGGTCTAGCGGAATGTTGTGGCGGGCCAATGGATTGCGGAACTGTAACCACGAGAACGTTCTTTTGCGCCTGGAGCGTACCTGACTTTCAAGACGCTCCATAAGTAATTACCTTAAGTCAAAAGGCATTTCAACCTAAAACTTTGATGTCTTTCGATTCCACTTCCATATCAGTTCCTCATACATTTTATTTTGTTTACAACAACGTTCACTTTTAATGTTTTTTTCATAATTAATGTATTTTTCATATAATGATACCCAAATAGATTTTGAAGCCTGGTTTGGAGGATTATGGGTCATGTGGCATTCATTCTTTTGAGGCTTGCAGGGTGGATCAGTCTCATTCACTGGACCCAAGCTCTGGTGTTGGTGTGTGGGTTCGAATCCCGGTCATGACACTTGTGCCCTTGAGAAAGGCACTTAACCAATAATTGCTTCGTAAAAAGTTGGGAAGGTTGTGCTTTTTGCTCTTTTATTATTTTAGTGAGAAATTACCTCTTTCCTGGCCTATACCCATGACAACATCCTTACAGATTGTCAAGGGAGTATGATGACAATTGATTTGAGTCGACATCCCAAATCAGTTAAGTGTGGCCCTCACCTTGAAGTGGGCTCTAGCCTTGTGAGTGATGTTAGGCGATAGTTTGTTTTTTGTTTAGACATGGTCTTGAAGTCATAAACCATGAATTTTTGTGGCAATCACCATACATTTTCGTAACAAAAACAAACCTTGTGTTATAGATACATGTAGCAGTACAAAGTGACCTTGTAATAGATGCTGGAATACATTCTTGTACAGTTTGTATTATATTCTTATACTTCTATCCTCCAATTAAAGGCACTGAACACGTTTTGTAATTGGTGTATCCCAACATATGCATAAAATAACAAGCCTGTGAAAATTTGGGCTCAATTGGTCATCGAAGTTGCAAGAAAATTATGAAAGAAAAAACACCCTTGTTGTACAAATTAGTGTGCTTTCAGATAGGAATAAAAGGCTTCTGGCCAGAAGTCTTTTATTATTTTAGTGAGAAATTACCTCTTTCTCAAAAACTACGTTACTTCAGAGGGAGTGGTTTCTCACAATGTTTTATACTATCAACAGCTCTCCGTTGCTCGTTACCAAGTAAGTTTTTATGCTAATATATATTTTGAGTAATTACCAAACGTGTACAGTGCCTTTAAACGACAAAAATCAACTTGGATATTAAATAAAACAAACATTGAATGTTTTCATTTGTGCAATAGTGAACAAATAATTTTCATTCATCTTTCACATAAACATTCTTCATTTGTATATTATTTTTGTGTATTTGCTGCATATGAAAATGAACGCAAAGTTAAATCACAAAGCTTAGAGTTCAAGCAATTAAGAGGGGTGATGACCTGAAAAGGTATCATACAGGATTGGTAAGAATAGAAAACATCACCGTCCAATTTTAGTCTGAAAGCTACTGATTATGAAGTTCAAACCAGAACCATTTTTGTCTGTGAAAAATTCCCCTCTGAAATGAAATCATATTCGAGAAAACTGTATCTGAAACCCTGAAAAAAAAGTCAACAGCTGATTTTGGTTGTTTCAACCAAAATTATTAAGGATAATGCGATTACACACTGAAAATTGTGCATGTTTTTTTTTGTTATTTTCTCCCGACTCGCACAACGGATTAGGCCCAAATTTTCACATGTTTCTTATTTCATGTATGTGGTTGATCACACAAAACATGACCACTGTCTGTCACTATTTTGTCAGATCTACCAACTCTGTATATAACACCTGGAACGACTTTTCTGTCTGTGCATTTTAAAATCGTTTGATGCTTTAGTTTTTCAATGTACATGTATACAAGTATTGTAAAAAAAATTTTTACTTAATAAGTATTGTTCTTGTATGTATTTCTTTTTTAGATTCCTTTTAATTTTGCACACTGTGGGACGAAGAATTTCATGTTGTTTTTAAACCAATGTGACCAATAAGTGACTGAATGAATGAATGAATATTTGAATAACTTACTCTATGAAGTAGATTCTTCCCCTCATTGTCTGGTCTATGGTCCAGCCAGGTGGAAGTGGGTGGGTCAAGTTACCTGATGATTACAAATTGAATTCAAAACAGTGGTCAGTGGCTTCTTCAATATTCTGGCAATCTCTATGTTACATTTGTACCATTTTTGGCTGGGTAAACTGGCTGAAACTACCTTATGTAAAAAGGGAATCTGTAATCATCAGTTAGGGCCAAGTTCGTGCAAGTACTAACGTTGACCATAGCTCGACTAAGTTAGCCCAAACTCTGTCTAGTCGACAATAGTTGGACTACGCTAGTTTACTATTTGAAACCAGCCTACTGGGTTTGGTGGCATCACTGGTTATCAATAGCCGTTTTCATAGCACAGAGCAGAGTGGACCAGTTATAAGAAAATGTCAATGTACGTTAAGTCGCCGGTCGCGTTGACATGACATGACTAGAATCCTTCGCACTAAAAGTTCTCTACAAACGTCACTAAACAACCGCTAGTTAACCATTGGTCCTTGCGCGAACTTGGCCCAGGTGTTGGGAGAGTGTGGGCCAAGTTACCTGTTGATAGGGGTGTGTTTTGGAGGTCAAAACCAATAACTGTTTCAGTTGAATGGCTATTAACTGGCTGTTAATCACTGGTTAGTGGCCAACACAGTCATTGGTTACGACAGCCAAAACGCACCCAAGGTCACTGGCTTAGAAAATAGTAAGAAAATATCTTGATAAGTATAGGATTAGTACAATTAGTTATCAACATCAGTTACTTGCAAACATATTTAATACTCAATAGATTTTCACACAAAGCATATGTTATACATGATCTCAAACCTGTAGGCAATGATTTTACAAATCATTGATACAATCGTCACGTTTAAAACAGACATGATATATTTGACCATTGGAAAAAAAGGAGGAACATTTTGTTGAATACAAGGGCTAGCCTATATGTACACATAGCATAGAATTGTATGGACCTTTCAGGCTATTTAATAACATTTTAACTGATTTTTCTGAGGGAAATAAAAATCAGAAAATCAAATTAAAGTGGGAAGCATATCATGCATGGTAATACTGGTCTATTCACAAAATTTTAAGTAAATTAAATGCATGTGGGAAAGAACTTACATCCAACGAAATAAAAAGAATTTTAAAAAAGGACTCAAACTACAAATTCTGTACAACGCCTCAACTTTAAATACTCCATGAAAAATACAATTCAATCAATAAATAAATCAAACGAAAGCAGTACATAAAATAATATAAGGTTTAATAAATGGCAGTGAGCTGATTGTCACTGTTTCTAAAACAGTTTGACAACATACAGTCAATGCAGGAGTACATGTAAGGACCACTAGGATTTTAACTTACCCATTGGGCCGACGGGAGGGACATCTTGCACATATTGTCCATGCGATATTGGCGCTGCCGCCGACGAATTGTACCTACTATTGTATGCTGGGATAGCCGCTTCTGGAAACAAAAAACAAACTGGGAGATTATTTTTCATCAAGACCGTTTCTGGCTAGCAGTGGTACCTTTAAGAATAAACATATATAAATATGGTTTTTATTGTACAAACATTTGAATTAAAATAGCCAATAGGCCCCCCAAAATTTTTTTTTTTTTAAGGCTTTATACAATGTAGCGCTTTATTTTACACTTGGGTATGACAAGCTCCAGTTTCTTGCCTGATCTAAGTTGGTATTTATCCACAATATTCTCATTGCGAAAAGGAAGCATCGGTGGAATTTGTCAGATTCAACAAGTTATTTCCCGAACTTAAGCATAAGGTTGCACTTCCTGGTTTCTAAAATTACAAAATTGAGCCTCAACAGAGCCTGAGAATACGAATAATATTCCTGCCCCAAAAATGATATGACTGTACTGGACTGAACGGAATCTATTTTTCTGTTGAAATAAAAGTTAACTTTAATTTCTCCTGGTGCATACATCATGGATTTGTGCATATAATGCCATAAAAGTGTGCATTGGACGCACACCTGGAATTTCATCTTTGAGAGGGCAAGGCCACTTTCATTTTGAAAAGGCTACTTCCTTTGGAAAAACTTGAAATCTATGGGAAACTTTTGAACAGGCACCAAAGCTAAGACATGGGCAGCCTCGGTGTAATTCCAAGCCTGTACACGTGTACAGGTAGTACCCCCTGGCTATACATTTGCACTCTAGATGATTTCTGGAATTGTCAAGAAATAAATGATATACCGTAATTTCCTGCGGATAAGACGCGTCATATCTGACTTTCAATGGTAAAAAAAAGTCACTGCGTCTTATCTTCCGATGCGCCTTATCTGATTTCGGTGATGATTACAATGTGAAATCTTACATTTATACTGCAAAATAGTTCCTTTATTTCGTCCAGGGTAAATCTACATGTCACATTTTTCTTAAAACAGAACCTACACCGTTCACATTTTTGACGAAACGTACCAAAGAACGAAGTCACTGGCCATGCTGTTGCCCACAATAATAATAACAATACCGTTGCGAATGAATGAGTGTGCTTACACCATCACAATGACCCCTGTATGTGTTGATGTACAAGCAGTATGAGACTTCGTGAGTGTGTAAAATGTGAAAGATATGTTGCGCATTATGCGGCGGGGCGCCTTATCTGTTAACCCTTGAATCTTATTTTGGTAATTTGAGGTACTGCGCCTTATGCGCCGAGCGCCTTATCCGCAGGAAATTACGGTAAATCTGCATTTTAAAAAGATTTTGAGGAAGTTTACCTTTCTTCTTCGTTTGATCTGCCCTGAAAAAGGCATTACTTAGTGGAAGTTTGTACCCCTATTCACGACATTGTAAAACACGCACCGTCTCTCAACTATTTGAATATCTTCAAGAAGTACCCGACTACCTGATTTGGGCATGGGGCATCACATATATATGAAACCTTTAATATCATCTTGCCGATGTTTCCTTAAAACCTTCAAAAACAAATGTTGGCAGCTTTTAAGTTGAATCTACTTACCCTCTGCCTTTGGGGCTAGACTCTGTGCGGAAGCATGGGGAGAACGACTGTATCTTCCTGCATTGGTATTTGATATTTCCTGTGAGTGTTGGTTAGAGCTTGGAGGGGCGTGCCGGCGAGCGGTCAATGGGCCATGACGGACCACTGGAGACATAAAACCTAAAACAAGCAAATAAACATTATGAAATCTTCTCTTCTACACAATGTAGAAAGAAGAAAAGAAACCTCTTGTGCAAAATTCAAAATGCAATTAAAAACCCACATTTTCCATAGTTCCTACATCAGTTTGATGTTTTAGTTCGTACTATTTTTGGCTTTTCTCTCAGTCGCGCCAGGAGTGTCAAGTCTGACAGACATGGCGCATTATAAATGTTCACTATTATTATAAGATAGTTCAATCTAAGTTAGGCTTTGTGTTACTGTACTAAATTATTCATTTAAAAAGCATAAACATAGAGGGCAGAAACACCATAACAATACTCATTGTTTTCTTTACAAACATACTAGCAAAATCACGACAGTTAAGACCTTTGACAATTAAACACAAAACAAAATTTCACCGTAAATCAAAACCTTGAGGGGAAATTATGTAAAAAATGTGATCAACTTAAAATTTAATAAAGAAAATATCAGGCACAATGAACAATTTCATTGTGTTGAAAGAACAAGGAACGGAAAGAGAAGATAAAAAATTTCATGAAATTGAAAGACCATTAACAAAAACAAAAACCGAAGCAACCACACCTCGCACTGAGGCAGAAACAGTCTTCTCTTTTACTTACTTTGAAGAATTGGTGACGCTTCTCTCTTGGTGTATTTGCCAGCGATCCCCTCTGATGTTAGCGGTTTGGACGAGTCCTTCTTTCGAGACAGTAACATTTTGCACTGTTCGCTTCAGGTATCAACTGTAAACTTTTAATAAGGTTCTAATTACCTGCAAAGTAGAAAAATGAATAAGCAAAATATTTCAAATTTACGCTATATTTATTTTTTGTTGAATGAGATACAAAAGAGATTCTTGTCGAGCATGTGGATAAATATTGAAATCATCCAAAATTATTGCCAAGTCATTTCCAGCTGGTTGTTTCATAGTTTGATATTTTGCATAACGTTAGTTTTCACCGTGAATGAACTGTCTTTAAACATTGTTATTGGACGGATTTGTATCCTTAAATGTAAAAATCCAAGGGTCTCTATACGTTTGCAGGCTCGGATCCAGGGGGGGCCCAGGGGGCCCGTGCCCCCCGGGTAAAATTTAGAAGAAAAAAAATAATAATAATCTTGTTTTCTTTTCTTTTTTACTATCTGCCAGCTTAAAAATTAGCCACAAGTGTGTGTGTGGTGTCTTTTCCCCCAGCGGCAGGATGGATTTCTTTTTCATACTATGCCTATCAAATTTGTTTCTTTCTGCCAAAATGAATCTTTCATGATATGTCACTTGTAATTGCTTAGATTTGCATGATAACATAAGCGTTTGAAACTCGACGTGCCAATTTGTCCTGGATAAAATATAATTATGTCGTTCTGGCATTCAAGTGTAAAGACTACACTAAGCCTGAACTATATATTTTGAATGAATATGCATGAAACCAGGTATTGCAGCGACCAGATCCAAACGCGAGATTTGTGGGTTTAAAATTTTCTTTGAGTAAAATTAGAAGATTGGTATGGATCAGAAGTGCTTAAAAAGTTTGTTTATTCCTTCTCTGTTTCAGGCACACAGAGACGACTTGATTTTTCACCCCTCAAAATGCCAAAAGCTCAGAGCTTCCGGGGGCTTCGCCCCCTGGACCCCACCGGGGCCTTTCCAGTAAACTTAGAAGATTTATAGGGATCTGATTTCCAATAAAAGTGTGTCTATTTCTCTGTTTTAGGCACATGGAGGCTTGATTTTTCACCCCTCAAAACGCCAAAAGCTCAGAGCTTCCAGAGGCTTTTCCCCCTGGACCCCCACCGGGGCTTCACCCCTGGACCCCCACCATCGATGTTACAGAAAATTTTCCAGTAAATTTAGAAGATTTTTATGGATCTGATTTCCTATAAAAGTGTGTCTATTTCTCTGTTTTAGGCACATGGAGGCTTGATTTTTCACCCCACAGAACGCCAAAGGCTCAGAGCTTCAAACCACCACCGGGGCTTCGCCCCTGGACCCCACCAGGGGCCGTAAGGCCGGCCCCTGGACCCCACCCATTTTTGTTTACCCTCTAATACAAAAACCTGGTTGCGCCGTTGTGCCCCTCGGTTTAAAAAATCCTGGATCCGCCCCTGGTTTGGTAATGACTTTAAAAATCAATGGAAATGTTGGGCGCAAACAAGCCACCCGCGCAAGCTTCAAGATGGGCCGCGCAATCTTCAAGATGGGCCGCGCAAACTTCAAGCTTGCGGGAGTGAAATTTGCGTGCGGCAAATTTGCGTGTGCGGATGAAGTTTGCGCGCTACATTTCGTAAGCTCAATATGAACTGCACGGCATAAAAAGACCTGATAGCGTCGTTGCATGCACGCTGCCAGATCAGCAGTATTAGACTTGACACAGTCTGCTATTGGTATTAACGCAACGCCAAATGTTGTTCGATTTTACAAGTCTGGGGGACTGTTTCAATAAACAATAAATGTTGACAGTCAATTTGCCCACATCACTGGATGCTGTGCACCTTTTGTGATGTATAATCAGTTCACAAAAAGAAATAATTTTTAGCTTACCAAAATTGTCTTTAAACCTAGTTATAAACCTAATTTTAACATGGAGGACCAAGGTTTAAATAAGTTATATTGAGTTATAACAACATAAATGAATTTCACTCTTGGCGTGTTGCTGTGTTTATTTATGATCACACACGTTTATTTTAATTAGAAGAACAACTCCAAATCCCAAAATATCAATACATAGTGACATGTTACACAAATAGGTTGTTTTCTAAATCAGTTTCCTATCAACTAACCACAAATCAATAACACATGAACTCATTTTAAGGTTCTGTTACAACAGCACAAAGAAAAAAAGAAGGTATGCTGGTTTCTTAAATTTCAGTAAAAAGTCTTTATATTTAAGGGAATTACTGTAATACGTTTGGTAATTACTGATTTGGCTTTGACATGAACTACATGCAACAGCACCTAATTTGCGCAGGGCCTGAAATTTGCGTGGAATATCTGGTGCGCAGGCTTAAACCTGCACGCGCAAATTTAGTTTGCGCCATCAAGTTTGCGCGCTCAGCGGAGGCTGAAGTTTGCGCGAGGATTGAAGTTTGCGCCCAACAGCAATACAAACTTATGTGGTAAGATGTACAGCAGCTTTCGATAAAGCATGTTGAGAATCATTTCACTTCAAAGTAATCATTACAGTAATGAGGTTATGGAAAAAGATTTATGCCCCAAAATTTGAATCTGAGAAATCTTTCTGTCAGAAATTTTCTCAGCTCAAGTGTATTCCTGTACTCTTGTAGGGAATATTCTTCCTGTGTAGATAATTTCATTTTCAGACTTACATGTACCTCTCTAAAAAAATCCACAAATAAGGAAAAGAAAAGGTAATAGTATAAATACAAAAATAATAACCATCCATGAGTCAATTTGTAATATTTAAAAAAGAAGAACTTTTAATTAACTTTTCTAATTTTTTTATATTTATTAGCTGTTCCGACACTTACTGTCGGAACAGCTATTGTTTTCGTCGAGATTTCTATTATTTTTATTATACATTTGTTTCCACCTAAATCCCATAGCATTTGCACACGTTTTTTTCTTGGTACCTAATATCCTAGAGCGTAAATATGAAAGAGTTAGATCCTATATCAAATTGAAGCTTAGTACATGAACTTAACTCTAAATGTGATAAATGTTAAAATTCTTAATTAATTAGCCACTTAACAGCGAGGTGAATATTTAATTAGCCAACCTTGTTAGCACCATATCTCAAAAAGTATACCCCCAATCGTCAAATTTTTTTCAGTTTTAGACTTCTGTGATACTGTAGATGTGCCTTCCGGCCTAAAATGTGGAACGACGTCACAATGACGTCATTTATTGCGCAATGTCGCCCGTGTACAAAACACATGGAGATAGTGAAAACAAATCCGACTTCTAGAAACATAATTTTTCAATTAAGCTCAAATTTAACGTCATAGATTACACAAATGTTTCTTAAAACAAGAAATATTTTATTGACGGTCAGTCAAAAGTTATTAAAACATTGTCAGTAGAAAAGAAAAAGAAAAAAATTCAGGCAAATTTTCAGGCAAATTTAACGCCTTGGGTACTCTGCCTAGAATTTGATATGTGTTTATTTACGGAAAGGAGACAAATTCTAAACTCGTTCAAGTCTGCGACCCATTTATGACCCGTGTTGATGCGTTTTTTGTAGAATATACATAGAGATTCATTACTGTTGCCGACTGACACAAGTTTACATTCGTTCACAAGAATCGAGAAGAATATTTTTCTTGATCTCAGCGCGTCGAGAGGAAAACCGCTCAGGTCGTTATTCAGATTCAGCGTGAACGCAGACAACATCCGCCTGGGTTTTTGGACGATCAGTGGGTGCGACTTCTTTGCGCTGGGAAACCTGTTGGCCGGAAAACCACATTTTTAAGGTTCCTTATGCAAACGCATTACTTCGAAAAATCACAATGTGGCGCAAACCAAAACAAATTTGCAATACGGCGATAAAAAGAGCTGATTGGGGAAAGGTGAAGAGAAATTACCTTTTTCCATGGGCTATATGGTCATTGTTGGATTTGGGGTGAAGAGCCAAAAATAACAATCAACTCATATCCCATATAAATTTACGTTTTTAGCCTAACAAGAATAACATACTCAATCGGTATTAAAGGGCACACAATTTGTTACAATTACGATTTTAATACAACAGCATTGACCAAGCTATTAAGCCTGTGCTTAACCCTTACGTATAAGCCTGCGCATTTACGGTTATTTTTTGTAAGCGTGTAACTGTTTCTTAAACGTTCGGTTACACGAGTAACCATCTGTTCCATGAACAAAATTTCAAATAAAAAAAACCTGTTAAAAAATAAGGTTTAGTATATTTTATATAGAAAACTGCATACGAGGTAAACACTTTCTGAAACGACCAATATTTACATTTCAAATTTATTTATATCAATCTAAATACATCAGGGCCCAATTTCATGGCTCTGCTGACCGTAAGCAAAGAATCGGCGCTTATGGAAGCAGGTAATTCCGCGCTTATGTCAAGCGTATTACACGGGTTAGCATGGAATTTTGTGTGCTTGCGTAGTCCATGTTACTAGGCATTCTACGCTTACACAGCTAGCGCATAAATTCTGTGCTTGCTCGGTAGGCGGAGATTGGTGACCCCAAGCGCAGAATTCAGCATTAAGCAGAGCCATGAAATTGGACCCTGAAATGATGTGCCATAGAATTGTTACTATTCAAAGCGTTTTTGTTTCCCTATGGACTATAATATACTAACAAAACACTTTTCAACATTTATCCGAACTGTACAAATGTGAACGTTTAACCGTAAGATCTGTCACTTAACCGTGTAACCGTCACAGGCTTACGTATAAGCCCGCACACAAACTGTTTTTTTTTTTAAACGTGTAACCGTTTCTGAAACAGTTGGTGACCCGTGTAACAGCAGTTTCACTAAACAAACTTTCAAGTAAAAAACCTGTTTACACAACCAGGCATGTGATCAAAAACATTGTGTCTTCATTCTTCATTGCAGCATTTTGACTTTGCGCAATCACCCTGCAAAATAAACAAGCATGCGCAATCAAATTGATGTGGACGCCCCTAGCTATAACGTTCAATGTTTCTTACAAATTATGCTGCACACACAGTTGTATTGAAATAACAAAAGACTTCAAGCTAGCCTGTAAATTGGGAATGATATGTGTGTGTGTTTTATGGGATATTGTGCTGTGAAAGTCGTGATCACAGTTATTATTGTCAGCATTACGCGGCACTTTTTGAGTAAATTTTTCAACGTTTAACCGAACCGTAAAAATGTAAAGGTTTAACCGGATGATCTGTTAACTGTGTAACCGTGTAACTGTGCATCATCGCCCCCATTCGGGGTAGCTATCTGCCCGCGATAAAGATCTCTATAGACTGGGCAAGTCTCGCGTGTATCACAACGAGAAAACACGTCACCTCCATGTCAGACGAAGAACATATTTTTTTCTAAAATCAACTCTTTCTTTTTAAATTAAATCTATAAAAATATATGTTCAACAAAAATACTCATAACAATTTTGCCTGTCAATTTAAAAATATCACAACATATTTCTCAGTAGGAAAAAGAACCTGTATTCCCTGCAAATTTTACAGATTAGGTACCCGGCATAAAATTTGAGTTGTATTTTCATAATTGTAAAATTCTAAACTCAAACAAGTGCTGGACCCATTTATGACCAGTGTTATGTCGTTTTTTGTAGAATACATAGAGTCATTCCTGTCGTCGACTTACACAAGTCTAAGTTTACTCACACTAATCGAACGTCGTGTTTATCATAGTCTTCGCCCAAGACGTCCGTGCTCGATAGTGGATAGTCTGCTGCACTCGGTTACGACTCGTTATAGCGCGCCCTCTTGTGGCTTGAATTAGCCAAATATACAACGAATTGTAACTGAGCGTAGTATACACTATCCACTATCGATCCCTGACGTCTTGTGCCAAGACTAAAGCCCGGTTCATACTTCCTGCGAATGCGAATGCGAAGCGAATTTTGACGTCACAGGGCTGTTTTCGCTGCGAATAATTCGCAGGAGTTGAGCACAAGTCAACTCTTCCGAATTATTCGTTGCGAATTTGTGACGTCAAAATGCGTATCGCATTCGCATTCGCAGGAAGTATGAACCGGGCTTTAGTGTATCAGCGCTCACTTCCTTATTCAGGTTTCACCGTAAACGTGGGACGATGTTGCGCGGGTGTGGCATACGCGTTTGCGCTGGGGACCCATTCGCCTGAAAACCACATGTTTCAGGGTTCTAGGCGAACGCAATAATACTTCGGGAAATCACCATGTATAAAACAAAAAACTTGGTAGGGGTAGCAGAAGGGTAAATATAGAGCCAATTGGGGAAAGGTGTAGAAAAGAGAAATTACCTTTTCCATGGACATACGGTCAGTGTTGGATTTGGGGGTGAAAAACCAAAATTAACAATATTGTGATAGGTGTAGTAATCTATGATCATGCTGAAAAACCAAAATTAACAATTGTGATAGGTGTAAGAATCTATGATCATGTTTCATGTAAATGTTATAGCGCCACCTTGTGTTCAGACTTGACCAATGTCACATGTGCTGAGTCATCGAATAAAGTAGCCATCAATGAGTGCACATCATGTCTTGACACCAACATTTCAATTATTACAATAGGCACATTTAAAGTCAAAATAAGAGCATGCCCAAGGTGAATTAATTAGGGCCTAAGTTCTATCTGAAAATCAGACCAACTTTAAAGGTCTGGAGTGCTTAATCAAAACAATAATACACGGAACAGCTTTGTGTTTGTTGACAAACACCTAATGTCTAGTTAGTTTTGCGTCTGTGTGAGAAAGATTCGTGACGGGGACCCAGCGATACAGGTACTCAATTATATTTAATTTAAAGACATTGTCATCAATCCATGTTATAGTTTTGAATTACATGCATTTGGATATTAAAAGTACTATACAGTGTTGATAAAGATAACAAAAGTCGCAGACAGTGTTCATGTTTTGTGTGATCAACTATATGAAATAACAAACCTGCGAAAAATTAATTTGGTTTAATCCGTAGTGTGAGTCAGGACACTCTTGCACAACCATGCACAATTCTCACCACAAAAACACATTGTCCTTAATTTTTGTTGTATCAACCGACATCTGCTGTTGCGTTTTGTCAGGTTTCAGATACGCTTTTGTCGAATATAACTTCATTTCAGAGAAGCAAATGAAAAACAGTTGTTGTATTATATCATATGAACTTGATAATTACTTAGATGTGACTAAAATTAGACAGTGATGTTTTTTAATCCTAAACAAATCCTGTATAATATCTTTTAAAGACCAGCTTAAACGTAAGATGGCTACTTGTGATCTATAGCTGAAATGCATTTAAAGTGTATTCAATCAATAAGGAAATTGAATTCATATAAGATTAAACAGATTTTAATTGTAAAACAATCCAATCCTTTTGAATACCCTTCTCCTGTGATTTTCAGGAAAGCCTTGCTATGCATCACTCATAACGTCATTTGTGAGAGCTCCATTTTTTAGCCGCTTTGTTGCTTTGTTGGAGCAACATCCCACAAATGACATCAAAGTAGTGGCCTTTTTATGCACGCCGTCAATATTGCAGAAATGTAACTATTTTTTCAACACCGTGAGGTTAGAGCTTACATTTTAATCGATTTGCGAAATATTCAGAAGTGTAAAAAATGTCAAAATTACATTTAAATGATTAACAAACACACATTAAGGCTAGTATGCAAGTTTAAATAGCATTGCCTTTAACATTTTTTGCTCAAGTAGCTGTTGTACATGAAATATTACACTTGGTATCTATACGTTGAAAATGATGTCATAATAATTTCACATATTAGTGTTGAACCATGGAGAGAATGGTTTAAGCAGCCAGTATTTTAACAGCGCTTCAAACCAAAGCCTACAACAATTGTAACCGTATTTTAAGCGTATTCCTGTCGATTGAAGTATAAATCTTTGAACAAGAACCGTTTATAGTTTTGGTTACCCTCGAGGGCAATTGTTGTATTAGTGTAAAACATAACATCTGCAAACTGCGTAAGTGACGTGGCCGAGCGGCTAAGAGCACCGGACTCAAGCTCTAGTGTTTCTGATCATCAGAGTGTGGGTTCTAGTCCCGGCCGGTCATGGCACTTACGTCCTTGAGAAAGATACTTTACCGGAACTGCTTTGTCATTCGGATGGGACATTATGCCGTATGTCCCGTGTACTAGGATTGATAATGCACTTAAAAGAACCCAGAACACCTATTAAGAGTCAGTGCAAGCTTGTTAAAGGTGTATCACTCGGTGGTCAGTGCACTGATTGACAATACAATCAAGACGGACTGTTGTGGACACCAACTCCACAATTGACCTCAAAGGATTTCTTCGTGACAATTCATTTTTGCCTCCGAGCTTCTGTCACCGAACTACATGTTAATCTCTGGGCTGCAACATTTAAAATCTAATTACTTATTTATTTCAAAAATACTTCCAGCCGCTTTACACAAAAAGGTTAAGGGATCAAGTCCGGTTTAAAGATACAGTCCAATTTACTCCTACTCACATGACTGACAACTAATTGAATCTGTCGACCAATCCATACCCCATTACCTCCAAGAACTCATTCATCCATATCAAGCTGAACATGCCATCCATTCCAGCTGTATCGTTCAACCTGTCCAATACATCACTATAGCACTAATTCACACTACCACCCAGCTGCTAGCTCCAAGTGAGTCTGAACTGCGTGCTTCATATTCACACATTTTTGATGATTGACATTGAAAACAAACATTTTTCAAGATCTCTTCTTTACACTGAACATTTAAACTGCGATATTCATAGGTTCAATTGACCTGAAAAGACATGGAAATCTCTCCGCAAGAATTTTCTTAGCCGTTTGACGAAAGTTCTTATTGAAGAGACAGTTACTAGATGATGACGTTAAACATGCTGTTACTTATTGTCAACCATGTCGTGAAAAATAGCAGCCATTTTGGGGAAGAGATGCCCAGAGTAGCTTCGACTGATCTTAGAGTAACAAATGGTGCATAGCACCCTGCGAAAGTTAAAGTAACAACAAGGAATGTCTTGAAAGCTTTGTTTACATGGTTATTGTTGGCCTCATTGTTACCGTTTTGGTTCAATCGCTGTTCATGGTGGCGACTGATTTTTATCAAGTGATAGTAAGACGTTGACATCAAAGCTGTTGGAATCATGATTGTCACTAGAAGTATTATTAGGCTGAGAACTGCTGAGTTGTTTTCGAAAAAGCACAATTGCTGCTCTGAAAAGAACTTGACTGGTAGTTGGAGCACTATTTTCAGCAAAACTGCAGCCAGCAAACTGAAGAAGGATGTTGAAAGTATAAGCGTTACCACTCGGCGTCTGGAACACCACACATGAAACTTGTATGGTCGGGTGACAGCTATGAATCGTTCAATGTTAAGAAATATTAATGACATCACAGACATGGACATGGTTATGACTGTATATGTGAGAGAAAGTTTACAAACAACGTCACCAAAGGGCCATTTGTTCATTGCAGATGATATCAAACTTAAGAATGCTAAAAATCCAACCAGGAGGTCATACACAGCCAGTGATGTCATCAGAACCTTGGTGCTGTCAGCTAAGTTGGTTACACGGCGTGTTACAGCAATGGAAAGAATATTCCCAGATATAATCAGCAGTGCAATGATGGCAATGAAACAAGTACGGATGGCAATGAAACAAGTACGGAGGGCAATGAGGATTGGGGACAGACCCACCGAGTCTGTGGATGTTGAGTTCATTGTTAAGCTCCCCGGACTAGTTGACATTCACCGAAACTGCATAAGTTTTAAACTGCAGAGAAACTCATGCTGTGTCGTTGTACTTGTATTGTAGCCAGAGAGTGTACTCATACTCGTAGACTGTGTAGACTCAGTAGAGTCAGGCTCCGTGTACTTTGTTTTTTCCCCCTTAATAAAGACAGAATTCTAGTTTTATTTTATTTATTTGTTTTTTGGGGGGTCGAAATTTTCGGCTATCGTCATGCTCGATCGTGTTCTGTGTTGTGGGGCGTGTTGTGTATGTGTACGCATTCAACAAAAAGGGCGCGGCGCCAAACGATTGCCGGCAAAACAAAGTTTTACCACCACCATGCACTCCTGTTCGGTTATCCTTCGTCTTACTCTTTCCTAATCCTAAACTGGCACCCAGTTCAAGTTACTTGTTATAATTACTCGGACTATGACACAAATTATTGCACTGCATGCAGTTCATTAGTAATCCGTTATAACAAATTAATAATCTGTTATAACGAATTAATAATCTGTTATAACGAATTAATAATCCGTTATAACGAATTAATAATCTGTTATAACGAATTAGTAATCCGTTAAAACGAATTACTAATTCGTTATTACGAATTACTAATTCGTTATTACGAATTAACAATTGGCCCATCTCCATGGTGCGACGTACCATGGAGGTTCTTCCTCCATGGACCTACATGTACTAAGTACGCCCGAGTTCGGATGCGGCGTTCCTGCCATATTATAACCACTGCCGAAATCATCAATTCGGACTCGGCCGCACAGTCGCACCAATTAACAATTGGCCCACCTCCATGGTGTGACTGTGCGGCAGTGCCCGACCGTCGTTCCTGCCATATCCACATAGCCACTACCGAAGTCCTCAATTCGGACACAGCCGTACATACGTCGCATCATGGAGATGGGCCAATTGTTAATTCGTTATAACGGATTACTAATTCGTTTAAACGGATTACTAATTCGTTAAAACGAATTAACAATCGGCCCACCTCCACGGTGCGACTGAACGGCCGAGTCCGAATTGATGATTTCGTATATGGCAGGAACGCCGAAAAGTTCCATAATAATAATAATAAATAATAATAATAATAAATCATTTGTAGAGCGCAGAAACTATGTTTATATATTCTACTGCGCTTCAAGAGCTCTTAGATGCTATACCACTACACAATGCTATACAATTCAAAGCATGAACATAATATAATTAAATCTATGTTTAAAACAAATAGGTTTTTACTTTAAATTTAAAGCCATCTAATGATTGAGACTTTCTAATGTCCACAGGTAGCTTATTCCATAATCTAGGAGCTGCACAAAGAAATGATCGATCACCTAAGGTTACTTTTGTTCTAATTTGGGGGATCTTCAATGCCAATGTGTCTTGTGTACTACGAAGATTATGACCATGGGTTTGAGATTTTAAATCCAATAATTCAGTAATATAACTAGGAGCTTGACCATTAAGCGCTTTATAAACTATCATTAACATTTTAAATTCAATTCTTTGACGTAACGGTATAGGCAACCAATGTAATTCTCTTAACAGTGGTGTTACATGAGCAAATTTAGGGAGATTACAAATCAATCTTGCACATGTATTTTGAACCCGTTGCAACTTTGCTATCTGTAAGTTTGGTAATCCATACAATAGACTATTACAATAGTCTAATTTACTCGTAATGCATGCGTGGACGACAGTTTTCATGCTATCTTGATCAAAGTATTTACGAATGCGCCTCAGATTATAAATCATGTAATATGCTGATTTTACATACACTAATAATTTGTGATTCCATGTTCAACTGAGTATCAAATAACACTCCTAAGTTTCTTACGTTATGAGATGGTATTATAGCAGTGTCACCTACTGATATACTGTTTGACTTGAAGTTGAACTTAGATACCTGACGTGTAGTGCCATAACTCATCGTTGTTGTAGTCAACGGCTATCTGCATCCGAAATCATCAGTTCGCACTCGGCTGTTCAGTCGCATCATGGAGGTGGGCCAATTGTTAATTCGTTTTAACGGATTACTAATTCGTTTTAACGAATTATTAATTCGTTTTAACGGATTATTAATTCGTTTTAACGGATTATTAATTCGTTATAACGGATTATTAATTCGTTATAACGGATTACTAATTCGTTATAACGGATTAGTTCCCGCTGATATTATATACTTCAGTGGCACGATTGGGCTTTCGTAGTTCATCATGTTTAGCCAGTTTGACTAGAGCATCATGACGGAATGATGACATTGTCAGTGTGCGACCGAGTGAAACGATTGACAATTTGAACGAAGTTACGACATCCAAATTAATACTTAACTTATAGGCCTAGTAGACAAGGCCTTCTGTACAGAATGATTTCTCATTTTGAACACAATAATACAAAGCGTGTTACGTAAAATACTAATTTGAGTATATACCAACCTTAAAGCTTAGTCCATGATCGTGAACCAATCCGAATAAATAAACTCAAAAAGTTAGTTTTCGCACCAAACTCTGAGCCGCCATCTTTAAAACTGTTTGTGAAGGAAATCCTTACTCCAATAAGTTAAACTGAAAAACCTGTGACGTCATTTGCGTCGTCAATTTGTGTGTATTTACATGTGTCGTGCAGGATCGAGCGCATGCCGGCCCTAGCAACGAACTGCACAAGTGATTCAAGTGAACGGTCGAGACCGTCAGATTGGTGAGACAGCTCGTCTAAAATTCATGTAGAAATCATTTCATCTGTTCATTTTGCATGAATAATCGTTGTTCATCATCACATTAAATTCCATTTTCATTATCTGTCATTTTGTTATTTTAAATATTGTCGATTTTGTGACAAAATTTGGCATTAATGATGTCAACTAATGCAGAGCAAGCTCCCGTTGAGGAGCAGAAAAACAACGAAGTCGCCGGGGGGACTCCGAAGCCAGCAACTCCGGCAGAATCTCTCGTGTCAGGCAACTCACCACTTCCAGATATGGCCCTCAATTTAAACCCAAAGGAACAAGAGTTCGTTAACGCCAAGGCATACCTCCTCAAAGCAAGCTCAAAGTCAAATTTAAACTTGTAAGTCACATAATATTTACAATTTACACAGTTATATAATCATGTTAATTTAATTTTAATAATCCATTTTGTGTTTGTTATTATTTATTAATAATATAAATAATGTGTTGAACTTTAATTTTTGCCAAATGCAAAACATTTACACTTTTGTAAATTTGCTGTTTTCAGGTCTGTTTTGATTTGATTACTGGTATTGGTAGCTAAATATAAACAAGACTTAGGAATCATCCCATTGGTTCTTTTGAATAGAATCTTTCTTACCTCATATGTACCACTGCGGTTAATTTTTTTTTTGCTTTTCGTTTAGACTGAAACTTAAGGATTAGCACATCCTGGTTATCCGACCTCGACTTTTTAAGGAGATTCCTTTTTTTGTCACTTGTTTCAAAATGTTGGATCCTCCATTTTGATGAATGTTGGACTTTGTTTCCTGTTTTTAAAAAATCCTGTTTAGCCCGCAACTGGCTTTCTAACAAACAAATATTGATGGAGAAAGTGAAATCGAATACAGCAAATGTGCTTGAAATTTTAAGAAGAAAGAAGTAAAAAGATAGGCCTCTTTGATACATTATTATCATGTTTCTGGACTGTTATCTAGGGTTAACAATGACCATTCAATCAAATAACTTTTTGTGTGATTTTTTATTTATTTTCTTACATTGAAGGTATGACCACCTTAGTCGAGTGCTTACCAAAGTACTTGATGAGAGACCAGAAAATGTTGCAGGTAAGATTTGCCTTAGATTTTTAAGGTAATACATTTTTATCAAGTTCACACATCCCCCAAAATACCAAAGGTATCATGGTACCATCAAATGTTGTTTTTCATTAACTTGTTTGTGTCTTTCTTTGTTCAGCCAAAATTGATTTATAATTACCCAATCAATTTTCATTGTGGTTTATTACTTGATATTTAAAGAAACAAGCTGTATCCCCTTAAGATGATCTCCATACTGCTGCTTCCAAGGTTGTATCAAAACCTGGGTGTGATTCGTGGTTATACATTGTAAGGCAATACAAAGTTGAATGGCTTTGACTGGCACCCCCTGTATCAAGGTATTGACAAAATAGGGAGACTGTCAACATAGGGCTGAATAGTTCAGTAGAGCACTGTCATGTAAATCTGGTGTTCACAGGTTCAAATCCCGTTCTAGTCAATTTTTTTTGTTTACCAAAAATTCATTCATTTAAAGAAACATTAAGTAAGATTAAAAGCTCAGCAGTAATTTTTTTAGTTCACAGTATGCTTAATGCATCAGTTGTTGATTTCAAATAATTTCAAAATGAATTTTTTTCAGATGTGTTTGAGGACATCAGCAAGGATGTGAAAAAGGCAAAGTTCACGTCAACAGTAGACACAATCTTGGATAAAGTAGACCATTCCACGGAGGTACAACTAGCCGAGTCACAGAGGGCTCTGTTTGAGGTGAGACTTTCAACTTCCAAAGTCAAATGATGACATTAAGTTTGTGCAAAGCAACCCTTGTCGGCCGGCATGTGTTAAATTTTTTGTTAAGAACAAATAATGTTACTGTTCTAAATGTGACCCGCTCTATCGAAATGAGGAATGTCTCGTAAATCACGTTTACGTGTAACTCGCCATACAAAAGTTGTTGACAATCGAAATCATGAAAAAAATATCCAAAACCCGATTCCGCGATTTCGGTGGTATTAGGTTAAGCAAAACTTGATCTCTCTTGTCGTGGTCTTACCTTTAATTAAAAAGATGAATAAATCCACAAAAAGTACGTTTTCCTGAGCATGTTTGTACGCAATTATTTTTTGTCCAGACGGTCTCAGCTGCCTTCAAAAATCATGAAAAAGGTGTTTAATTCCACTGCAGCGAACGAGCAGTTCCATTCATGTTGGACGACTGTTTTGGTACCATTAAAAAGGTCATGACCTCAACCGTTCTTTTTTACCTATGATAACATAGTCAGGAGGCCGGAAAACTTATCAATTTACGGCTGAAAACTTGATATTTAGATTAGGCGGGCTTTACAAAAATCAAGAAACAGAGATCGTTGATTGGATGAGAGGGGACGAGCATGCGCAGTTTGGATGTTTACCTGAAGACGTCACAAAGCTTTCAGCCCGTTCTGAAGGATTGAAGCCGGTTTTACAGGCGCGCGATATTTGGTTTTTTTTCTTCTATGCGATCGCGCGAGTCTCTCTACACGCACAGTGTAGCCTATCCTATACTACACAACGTAGTTCAATGTGTTTTGGTGGGTAGGAGATCGAGAGCGTAGCGTGCCGTCGTTTGGGCCCTGCGCAGAGTTGGTGTCGCGGTTGTTTATCCCTCTGTATGAATTATTCATGAGCTACATGAAGAATCGTTCTATGCGTGTGTGGTTGATCGCGTCGCGCGCGGATAGCTAGCTGTTGTTAAAAACGATTATCTAAATATAACACGTCGTAAAAAAATGGAAGTGGCCTCGTCTTATAGACCTTCTTCAATGCCCGATAACTTTGGACTGGAATAAGCTACGGAAATAATAAAGACATTGCTAAAAAGCCAGTGAGTTACTTGTTAACGTGGTATGCATAACTCAATTTCCAAAATGTCCGAGACATTCCTCAATTCGATAGAGCAGGTCACAAATTGTCTTTCTCATTTCAAAAAGCGCTGGCTTTCATTTTACAGAAATGCAAATGCTTTGTAATACAACTCTTTAATATTTATAGAGAATACTTGAAAGGTTTGACTGATGGGCACCTTACCAATACCTATATTGAAATCAAAAAGTAAAATAATGGAACGTTACTTGTCCTTACATTCCTTGTCAGTGATTGTTATAACCTGTTGATGCTGTTTCCTTCCTAATCTTTTAGAATTACTATCAGTGAAAAATCTGGAATAAATTTTTGAAGTGAAATAATATGCTGATGAAATAAAACCATGATGAGACAAAAGTTAAACATCCAACATGGTGGTTTTTGGCACTGGGATTTACAGCATTTGTTTGAGAAATGTTACACGGAGGCCATCTTTGTTCGGTGTTGTTCAGTGGTTGCTAAAGCTTTAAGCCATCGCCCATAGCATGGAATCTCGCCTTAAGTATGAGCTTGCTTTCAATTCTTAAAGGCACTGTACACGTTTGGTAATTACTCAAAATATATATTGGCATAAAAACTTACTTGGTAACGAGCAACGGAGAGCTGTGCTGTTGATAGTATAAAACATTGTGAGAAACGACTCCCTCTGAAGTAATGTAGTTTTTGAGAAAGAGGTAATTTCTCACTAAAATAATAAAAGACTTCTGGCCAGAAGCCTTTTATTCCTATCTGAAAGCACACTAATTTGTACAACAAGGGTGTTTTTTCTTTCATCATTTTCTTGCAACTTCAATGACCAATTGAGCCCAAATTTTCACAGGCTTATTATTTTATGCATATGTTGGGATACACCAAGTGAGAATACTGGTCTTAAACACATTTTTTACAAGGATTTATCTTTTTCTTTGAATTTGAAGAAAAATCAAGATGAGGCAGAGCATGAAGCCGGAGGAGATGAAGAGGTTGACACTCCGCTTCCCAACCTCCCAGAACTCATGTACTACTTTGAACAGGCAGCTGTAAGTAATTTATCCATAAAGTATTGGGCTTAGGAATAGCTGTGACAGTTTAGATAAAATACTTTTGAAGGATCTTTTGAAAAAAAATACATACATATTTTGGGGTAAAGGTTTACATCAATACTTGAACACTTGAACACGCGTGTGAACACTTGAACACGCGTGTTTTAGAGATTGAATCATTTTTTAATTAAATAAAGAGTTTTTGGGGTGAACAAAGACAAAATTCAGAACAGGATTTGCACCTGCAACCTACAAACTTAACCATCCGGCCCTAATGTTTGCAGATTCCCTATATCAATATCTTCGTTTTGGGGTGTCAGTCAGAAGCCATTCAAACTGAAACTGCCATATAACCCGGGATTACTCCCAAGTCTATGATACAACCTGGGAAAGGGCAGTACAGGGATCACATTAAGGGGATGCAACTTTCTGTTTCAAAATTTTAACCAGTCAGTTTCCCTTGTGGTTTATTGTTTGAAAAAAACTGAGCTTAAACAAAATAAACTTATACCATTTTGTGGGACAGGACTCTAGCTAACAATCTTACGATGTGTATCGATGTAAGCAAAGTGTGATGTCACAATACAAATCTCCATAGTAATGTTTACAACTCAAATCTGAGAGTTTTGTTAAAATCGAGCCCCAGTTTCACCTTATTTTGTTTACAATTTTAGTTGACAGTTTAATTTTGGGTCTGAATGTTCATAGATTGGCATCACCCGTGAAGAAATGATGCGTATTTTCCTGGCACTGAAGCAGCTGGTTGACAACTACCCCCTGCAAACTTGCCGCCTCTGGGGCAAACTCTTTGGTACCGAGAAGAATTACATCGTCGCCGAGGTTGAGTACAGGGAAGGTGAAGAAGAGGAGGAGGAAGAGGAAGAGGTTTGTAGCTGTCTTTGTTGGGTGCCCTGTAGCATGTTTAGCAGATAGCATTTGATGGTATGCTGAAAGGACCAGACTATTTTGGCTCTTGGCCTCAATTTGGTTAAGCTGATTGATATGGATGAGTAAAAAATGAGAATTGAGCAGAACATCCCCTCCATAAATGTTTACCTTCTATAGTATATTACCTACCAGCGATGCATTGTTTGTCACGGTGTACCACATGACTACCTTCATATGTGAGACAGATTATTTTAAAAAAATAAAAAATCACAAACTTATATTATGTTCACATTGAAAACCATGACAAATTTGAACTCCTGACCTAATTACTTTGACCTTTCAATCAAATCTTGTGGCCGTTTGCAGCTGCTATGGGCATTGTGGGACAAGCTGCCTGTGGCAGCTGTGGTCTCTAAAGGGTGAATGGATCTGTCCAAGATGGAATTTATCTTAATGAAAATGTTTTACCTTTTCTGTTCAGGAGCACGAAGCTGAAGAGCAGGAGACAGAGAAAGATGAGGAGGAGGGAGAAGGAGGTATACAGAAATCATTACGCCTTTGCCCATATTTCTCACCATACAATGGTGTTCAGGTGGTTATAGGTGGAACAGGTTGGCTCTGTAGTTTCTTTCCTTGCCTTTCACCTCTGTGGGCCTCCGATTCAAGTCCCACCTCAGACCGAATCCTTGCATGTGGATTGGGTTTTTAGTCCCTTCGAGATTTTCTTACATCTAAAACTGAACATTTCTTGTTTCTATTCATCCTTTTATTGGTGCTTGCGCTGTTGGATATGTATGGAATAAATCAAAATATGCTTCATTCTTCTGTAACTTCAATAGTGTCCTCTGTTGATGCAGTAAGACACTATGGATGACTAGAGAAACACATGTGCCTGTGTCATAATTTTTTCCCCTGTACATGCAAATAAATATAAAAAATTGCCGCAATGATGGACTTGTTTTCCAAAACTTGGTTGATGTCCATGAGTCTAACAAAAGTCAGCATATATTATTATTATTTTTTTAATATTATGTTTGAATGAAATTAATTATCATTTAAGCTAATGTTGTTTATTTTTTATGTTTATTTCTACAGAGGAGGCGGAGGAAGATGACACACCCAAACCAGACTTCAAACCTCCACCCGTCATCCCCCGGGAAGAGAACCGCACTGGAACAAACAAGAAAACATACTTTGTCTGCAACGAACGTAAGTTATATTCTTTGCACCAATTTTTAACTCAAACAAAGCTTTTGCTTAGTCTCTAGCTTAGACTCCTTCAGTAATTTGAAAGCATACATTTTTCAGTATGGGACTTCATAAAGGGTTGATGGCGTTAAGCCGAGGTTAAGAAAATGGCTGATGACCTTGGCCCTGAATCTTATTCTTTACTAGTATAGATTTGTGTGTATTTTGGATGAGTCTAAACGTCAAACAATTTATGTAGATTTTTTTTTTTTTAACAGGCGCATAGAAATCTTCCGCTCTGGCTGTAAAAGCATCCCCACCTAGCCTAAACCATCTGTGAAACTATTTTTTTTACTTTTCTAAGAATTATACATGTATTCAACAAGCATGCCATTATTCAGCTAATCAGCTGATTCCCTGAAATACACAGTACAAAGTCTTTCTGTGTGAAGCACTTTCCTTTTATTTTTTGCAAACTTCATTAAACGTTTTATTAGACGTAAAGCATTTTGTAGACATTTGCCACAATATCCAAGTTTCAAAATTGTTGCAACATTAAGAGAAAAATAATGATTTTGTTCTCATTTTTATTTATTTTTTATTATTTTTCTTTCTTTAGCTGGTCAACCTTGGGTAAAACTTCCCCCAATCACACCAGCACAGCTCTCAGGAGCCAGACAGATCAAGAAGTTCCTCACTGGAAGACTTGATGCTCCGGTAAGTACAAGAGGAAATTGTCTAGTCTCTCAGTATTAATGATATATAATGGCAGAGTTATATAAAGAGGGCTGGTTATCCATGGGGCTGTATGGACGTTTGTTTCTGTTGGTATCATAAGGTCATTTCCTGATAATAATGAACAAAAATTTACCTGATTATGTTTAGGGTTTTGTTAAAAAGAGTAAAATGAAAAACTTGTAAAAGCTGGGAGCAATTATGAAATCACATTAATTTAAAAATTTCAGTGAAAACGTCAATTAAAGACTATAATATACAATTAATAACATTACAAAATCCATCAGAATTCAACAATATTGTTTCTTGAATTGTTCTTGGACTTGTGTTTGAGTACTACCGTTCAGCCAAACTCATCAGGCTTAGCATGGGGCCAGACACCCACTACCCTGATGCGATTCCAATACACCATTTGTATGTTAGATTTTGAATAATGTTTGGTACAATGACTTGATTGGTCACAAGTGAACCCAATTCAGACTAAAGACACTTTTGCTGCGTCAAATGGTTCAGGGCAAGCTTTTGTATAGCAACCTCCAGATTTGCAAAACCTGGTACCTTCGTGCCAGAAACATTCAGAACTGTTTATGGGTATTTGCTGTCTCATACAAAACTACACAAAAGCTTGGCTCGGGCCATGTGACATAGCAACTCTCTCTAGTCTGAAGAATTCAAATTTTTTACCGGTCACTTGTCACTAAAGCAAATCATAATACCAGACATTCAAATCTAACTCCTTTTAACATTATTATGATGCTGAAAATTTGAGGTAGGTCCTTGGTAAATGACCCTAGGTGATTAATGGTTGATAATATAGAACTCAGTTCCCTGTAAACATTTTTTGCATTTATTCCTGACACAGATCGTGAGCTACCCTCCATTCCAGGGTAATGAATCCAACTACCTACGAGCTCAGATTGCCAGGGTCTCTGCAGGGACCCAGATCAGCCCTCTTGGCTACTACCAATTTGATGAGGAAGAAGAAGAGGAGGAAGAAGAATCAAGTGAGTTTTAAACCTCCAGATACAATTGATTCACTTTCACGCAGACAACATCAACGATTCAAAATTACCAATGTAGCATTTGAAAGATCACTTTGTTGGCAACAACTCTCATACATGTAGATGCGTTTTCTTTTCTAAACTTAGTGAATAACTAAATATCCAATAAATTTAATTTAAAAAAACTTTTTTTCTCACAGACCTAGTTGACTGTACTCGTTTTCCCAAGATTAATTCCAGTATAATATTTTTCAAGACAGCTGTTGTCCTATGAGCTATTGCTTACCTGAAGTACAATACTTATTTTTCCATTCAGGATTTTTGAATTTTTTGTTTGAACGGTTTCCATTTTTGTTTGTTGTTCCTTCTGATTCAATTACATTTTGTGAATCCATTCAGCCCGCGAGTCCTTCGTCGAGAATCCAGACTTTGAAAGCATCCCAGTGAAAGACCTCGTCGATCCTACCTTGTCAAACTGGGTCCATCATGTGCAGCACATCCTACCCCAGGGACGGTGTACGTGGTTCAATCCCGTCCAGCAACAAGAAGATGATTTTGAAGATGAAGAGGATGAAGAGGAGAGAGAGGAACCAGATGAGCCAGAGCCAGAGGTCGGACCTCCTCTCCTTACCCCCATCTCGGAAGATCTTGGTGAGTTAAAAACCCCAAAATATCATTGTTACTTCAAGTGTGCTTTTTGGGAACGGCTTAACTAAAAAAATGCATACATCATGTGTTGTGTATTTCATTAGTATTAAACTAATATCTTAAGAGAAAGTTTTCGCATACTTGGTGTTACGCCAACCTTAATTATATAGAGGAAGTAGCACTTCACAAACACTAACAGAATTATAAACTTTAAGGAATACCTTTTTATAACTGGTTATTACTTTCATTTCTTTTACACTAGAAATTGAAAACATCCCACCATGGAGTGCCCGCCTGTCATCAAGCCTTGTACCCCAGTACGCAATCGCTGTCATCCAGTCTAATCTCTGGCCTGGTGCATTTGCATTTGGAACTGACAAGTAAGTTGTTTGCTTTAATATTGGTGTATTGGGTCCATTTTGTGTAATAAAGACATCCTGAAGAAGGGCATCATGTCTTAAAGTTAGGGTCATACTTTGGTAACGACCTATAATTTGTTTAAAGTATTTTTTAATCCGAAAGTCAGCTTTGAGTTTATGTATGCCATGACAGTAGTCTTTATTTTTAGAGTTTTTCTTTGCAATTTCTGTAATTAAACAAAAAAGTAGTAATTCAAAGCTTAAAATGCAATACATGTATTCAATAGGGGGCGCTGCTAGAGTTAAACATAGCTACTTATTGAAATTCAAGTTTCTTGGGCATGCTTGCCAGAGTGCTTTCTAATGAACGAGTGACATTGAAAATTTAAGGATTGGAACAATCTTGTGGAAGAGTGAGAAGAATATTAAACCTTCCCTTTTCAAGTGATTAAGTGAAGTTTGACAACTTTTATTAATCGATGGTTCCTACACCCACAGGAAATTCGAAAATGTTTACATCGGATGGGGACACAAGTACTCCCCGGAGAATTACAGCCCCCCACCACCCCCACCAGTGCAGGAAGAGTTCCCCAGCGGACCAGAGATCACCGAGGGGGAGGACCCAAGCCCAGAAGAAGAAGCTGCACTCAGGGCGGCTCAGCAAGAGGCCATGGAGCAGGCTGAGGAGATGGAGGATGTGGATGAAGACGAGGATGAAGATGATGAATAGGGGCATTGGCTGTTGATAACTGAGTTCCCTCTGTGGTACATTGGGTATCTCTGGAATATTTTCAGGGTGACTCTGGGATACATTAAATACTTATTGGTGATATAGCTTTAGGATACATTGGGTACCTTTCGGATACCTAATAGGATGCATTGGGTACCTTTCAGATATCTTTGGATACCTTTGGGTTACTGAAAGATACTTTGGATACCTCTGGAATTTCTTTGGAGTGACTCAGGAATACTCTGAGGTAGCTAAGTGATATTGATGATTGATGTCATAATATTGAAGATTTAAGGGGTATTTAGTGCAGGCCAACCCATTATGTGTTATCCTGAAATATAGTGGGCTCCTGTGGGAAACAGAGGGTACTTCGATACTTGATGGTGAACTACTGCACACATTGGTTTCATGATGAGGGTGAAAAATTTGGCTATTTGTGACAGGCTTTTACCGACTGCATCAGCAGATTCACTTCAAGACCAGCTTGAATGAATGGGATACAGTTGGGTAACTGTAGGCTACTTGCAATGTATAAGAGGGATTGTATAGGATACTTGGGGTAACAATGGGGGTGCTTAATAGTGAAAACAGAAATTTAAAACTGGGTATTATGCTGTAAATAACTGGTACTTGGAAAATTGGAGAGTAAAGTTGTCATGCTCAAATCTTCTTGCTTCCTGTTTTGAGGGTTTAGGCTAAAGCATATCATCACAGAGCTGCTAAGCAGAGTAGACCCCTGCATGTAATGCCATAAGCTCAGAACAGTGCCCTCTTTGAGATCAAAAGAACACGTATCATTGGCCGAGAGTTGTGCGTGGTGCATAACACACGTGTGCATGTTTTCATTGTTTGACCTCAGCTATGGCGGCTTATGCAAGGTGTCTATGTATTGCTCACCGAACTGATCAACATGATTTGCACAAGAAGAAATAACAGCAAAACAACTATTCCTTGATACTGTTGGTGTTTTCCTACCTCTGATATTGAAGGTAAACTTTTCTGTGCTTGGCAACATGTTTGTGTTTAGCAGTTCTATGAAATGGCCAAATGGTCATCTTATTTGTACATTCCATTTGTCATGTACATGTAAATACAATCAGTTACAGATTTATAATGCAATATTGCGTCCATGTGCCTAAAATACAATAATAAGAATTCTACTTCCACACAAAGAGTATTTTTTTGTTAATTCTTGGTGCCCATATTTAATTTTGAAAAGATCCGTCCAGCAAATTACAACTTTCTCCACCTGTTTTTTTCAAGTTACTTTCATTTAGTTGTGTACATTTGTCAATTTTGCTATACAATGTGATTGACGTATTTGCCTTAGAATAATAATAACAACGGTGGCCTTGTACATTATAAAGTTGTAATGTTATTGTTTTGATATATTGTGTTATGATAATATCTGGTGTTATAAAAACAAAAATAAAGTTCCACTTTTTTTTTTTTCGAATTGACTTATTTCATTTTTTGTTTTTATAAGCTAGTATGGTTTGATTCCATCAATGTATGGGGAAAAACTACGTGTGTGTATTTCTTATGATTGTAGGCCACAGAGGCCCTTTCATAAGTGTTCCATAGACTTTAAGATTTTGCAATGAAAGTGCCCTTTGCAACCCTCTCAAAGTTGAAATTCCATGCCTGTGATTGAAAAATTATCTTGCATAAATTACTTCGCAGACATGCTGGTATTTCCCCTGCCGATTCAAAATTGAGGCGGGCGACTTAGTGCATTGATTTAGTACTGGTCATATCCTTCATAAATCTATTATAAACCACAGCTTGGGCTTGGGCTTGGGCTCGGGCTCCAGCTTAGACACTGTCCACCTGTTTTGAAAATCCCAACTGAAAGTACATTTGTTAAATAGAAACTGACAAAGCCCAAGCTGGATTCTCGGCCACAGCCGCGGTTCCGAAAAAGGCCATTGTCTCAAAATCACACATCAATGTAGCCTGGTTCCCTTTCTTTATTTGCAGTATAATGACTGGTACCAGTGTTGGAATTCAATGGTTTCATTGGGCAATACATTTCCTTTGCTCTGATAAGCTCATGGTCATCTTATACTTGAGCACGCTATGCACTGTTTATGTGCTGCATGCAGATACACACACATTGAAGACGCCAAGCAAAAGGTCAAAGGTGCATTTCCATCGATCCCTGGTAGTTGCATGATGGCTTGGAAGGTATCTGGCATCATTCAAAGCATCAAGTCATGATAACTGCTTACCAAAGAATTCCACGCTTACGAAGCCCTGTAAAACACATGAATCTAATCGACCATAAGCGCAGAACTCCAGAGGTAAGCAGAGCCTTGAAATTGGGCCCAGATGTTCGAGCTGACATCAAAAACCTCATACGCCCGACTCGTTGGGTAAAAGGTAAAGGGTCCCAAACGTCAGGTACCCTGTATGTCCAGGCATCTCTTTCCAAGGTACTGCACACTTTATTGGGTAGTGTAATTTGTTCTCTTTCTTCTCACTCTCGAGTCTGGGTTTCTTGGCTTCTGATGCCTCAAAGCTTTGATCCGCTCCATCAGGATCCGTCTCTGTCTTATCTTGTGTTTGACCACAATCCGACGAAGCACCTTGATGGTCTCCTGGTTTTGCATCGTTTGAAGTGCCCGCATCTTTTGCTGCAGCATCCTCGGCTAGTTGGCTTGTACTTTCGCCACCCAGCTGCTTCCCGAGAGTTGGGTAGGGTAGAACGACCGTACGGTTTTCATAGTTCCTCTGCAGACATTCAAACGTTGACACGTCTGTGAACCCTAACGACCTCATGTCTTCACTGGTCCTCTGTACCTGCTCAATGCAGGGTGAGAAGGAGCATATCTTACCTCCTGTCAGAAACGGATATACAAGATGTGTTAAAAATTGACCAGATGTAACAACATTGGTGATTAGTGGAGCTTAAAGTGTCATGCAAACCAAACACTGACATCAATCCTCCATAACGCTAAAAGCCTCTTTCATAAATGACATCTAATTTGATAAATAATCACACTCATTGCAGGTCTGCTATTACAAGGTGTACACCATTATGTCCGAATTGTGAGGTCTTTTAACACATTAGTTTATTTCAGCTCATTGTTTTATTCCGAGGGGAAAGCTTGAATATTAACAATATTAATAACGGTGACATGTGTTCAAATCTGACACACAGTGATGCTCGTGGCACATTGGTACCCCTGTTATTGGGCCCCTTTATTTCATTCCTAAAACCATCTCAGCTCCCTTGGGAGTATACAGCCTGTGCTGCCAAGTATGTAACGCACCAAGCTAAATCAAGCACAAGAACCATCTCTGCCCTCACAGGTACCTACACATAATACCCCAGAGTAAAAAGAAGCAATTATAGTTGGGATTCGAACTCACACTCTGATGGCTGGATCACTCGGCCATAACACGCCACAAATATTAGCTATCCTCAATTTTTTTCTTCTGCTTGACATGTCATGGTAGAAAAACTTTGTAAAGTATGTAAAATCCGTACAAACATGTATAAATAACGAATTGAAAGGTGTTAGGTTTCTTTAGAAGGAAAAAATCAGGATTGTAACTCACCGCTGGTCTTGAGTATTTTCCGTGCATGTGGTAAGGCGCGCCACGGACTCGGCAGATCCAGAAAGACTGCATCCGCCAAAAGGTCAACACCAAATCCATTCTTCAGAGACAAAAAATCAAGATTAACCTTTCAATTTAATTTCAAGGCCTAACCGAGTAAACAAAAGTAACATGAATGAATGAACTGGAACTTAAGTCAACAATAAATAAAATTAAGTCACCATGAAAGAAGAGATAACACACAAGTTGAAGCATATCTTTGCTTATTTGCAGTAATTTCCAATTGACTACACTCATTGGTCAACCCTACTTGATGATTATACGCGCACCATAGCTTTACATGCATTGACTCCCAAAATGGCAGGCCATTGGCAGACAGTGGCCGGGTGTGATGTCAGGGGGTCTATAATAATGATCCAATGAAAACATGAATGACTGAACCTCATTTGAAACTAAGGTTTGCGGTAACACCAAATAGTTATATCTCTAATGTGTTGTGGTGGATTAGAACCAGTGGTTATGCAAGTCTACAATACACAGTCAATCATCTTAGTCTCTAACCATTCAATGTGGATTTGAATGGTATGTCAGCTTGCAACCTGATAATACATGGTAAATGCACCACACAGTAAACAGTTCAGTGCAGTTCCGTGCACAGTTGTGCCACCATTTCATTTCATTTTTATATTTATTAATTCCGGTTGTGAAGCCAAGGACTCTCAGAAAAGCGAACTTAATCACTATACTAGCCAAGAACCCCGTGGAGATTTTGGAGAGAAGACAACGAAGGAAGTTTCAGTTTTAGATGTGGGAGGAAAACCAGAGAATTATTCCAGGGAAAACCTGTGCAATCAGGCAGGGACTGAGAACCCAATCCACATAGTGCCCACGGCGGGACTTGAACCGGGGTCCCACAGGTGGAAGGCAAGGCAAGATACCGCTACACCAACCTGACCATTCCTATTCAGTAGAATAGTTACAAATGATTGGTCAACTCGCTAGAACAGATTACCAAAAGTAGGAAGATTTTCAAGATGGCTTTCCCCCAAAGTTTCAAACCCTACTCAACAGAAACACCTCTTACCTCTAACACATCTCGATGAGTGACAGTGACTAGATGTGAGATACCATGATCCTTGAAGTCCTCCCGGGCCTTCTCAGCTCTCTGTTCATGGAACTCAAACGTATACAAGTGACCGTCTGGTGCAATGGTCCTAGCAAAGGCATGCGAGACTGAACCACTCCCTGTACCTGTTGAGAAAGTACAAGGAGGACTACACAAGTCAAATGCCTGAACACTGGACAGCATTGTGTCTTTTAGGCTACACACTCATTCCTAATAGACTGTTTAAAAACCCTGTCATGAGCCGTTGGTCTAACTACAGGAGTCACAAGTTATGTACTTCATTGTTTTGTATGAGTGGCCTAGAGTACCACAAAATGTATTAACAAAGTTTGCACAAACTTGCCCTTTTTAATAAAATACTTCAACTTTTTCTTTCGAAGAATATGTGTGCTTTTTGTTTTAGGTAGCACTAATCAGTGATATGGCAGAGATCTAATGATTCATCTAGTCTTCCCGGGCAAGACACTTTAACCATTATTCTTCTATTTCGAGTGGTGTCTTCGGTCAATGCTGCTACGACCGAGTTGTTCCCAGATTTTCCTGGCCCTTATTATTGCTTCGTCCTTTGGATGGGACGTAAAGCCGTTGGTCCCTTGTGTTGTATAATGCACATATAAGAACCAAGTACACTTAGCGTTAAGAGGAGAGGTTCGCCCCGGTGTTTTCTGGTATGGCTGGCTGCAGGTTGGGCCACGGCACCTTGTAAACCATTACATGGTGCTATGTAAATAAATCGGTCTTATATTGCAAAAACAGCTCCGCATGCCTTGTAGAAACAAATGAGTGCTTTGAGATGCCGGTGTCATAAAGCGCTATACAAGAACTGCATATTTATTCATTCTGTGGGTAATTTGATAGCAAAACTGAATCAAATGATACAACTTTGTATTTTTTGCAGTGAAGGCCGCCCGTAGCAAGGCTGGCAAAAATCGTGGCTGTGAAGTCACACAAGAAAGGTCTACTAAAGTAATTGCTGTACATTTCCTAGGGGAAAACCAGGAGAGCTGGTCCTTGATGGATTATTTTAGCATGTTTAGTGAAAAGCAACCCGATGGTAACAAGACAGTTGGCATGCTATTTGGCTAAGTGTAGTTGGGGAACTTGGAATTTATTTAGGATAAAAAAAAAAAAAATGGCAGAGTACTAACTGTTTAATTAAAAACAGACACTTGTTTATCGCCTGATGGCATCATGCAATGTACAGGGATACAACTAGTTATTATTTCATGCATTAGACAGCCTACCTGATTCCACTACGACCGAGCCTGGTTTCAGCTCCAGCTGTAATGTGATGAGACTGATATCAGCAAAGTATAATATCTGAGTGCGATGACGAAGGTTCAGAGTCCAGAGCTCGGGGGTCGGCTGAAGCAGATACACGTACCCCTGCAGAGTGGTGAGACGGAAAGATGAGCCGCTAAATGTTTGTCTTTTTTTTTTCATTTTCTGATACTGCGGAAACACATGTACTTTGAACATAGATTACAATGAGAATAATCACTATTGAATGAAACAGAATATTGCCTTCAAACAAACACGGTGACGAATGTATGTTTTTATTCAAAAAGAGAATATACAGTACACTGAAGTGATGTAGGCAAGTTTTTATGAGCATGAATAATGTTATCCCTCCTACTGTCTCACCATTCAATATCATCCACTGTGGTTTTGTATGATACATGTAGATAAACAATGCCAGCCTGTAATGTGATATCATGGGGTGAACACATCTACACAAAACACAGTCAACCCTCCTACTGTATGACCATTCAATATCATCCATTTGGATTTTGAATGATAGATAAACTATGCCAGCCTGCAATATGATATCATGGGGTGAAGGCATCTACACAGTACATAGTCAACCCTCGTACTGTTACTACTGTATGACCACTCAATATCATTAACTGTGGGTTTTGAATGACAAACTATGCTAGCCTGCAATAAGACATCATTTGGTGAATGCATGCACACATACGTTTGAATAGTTCTGTGCATCGTTGTACTGCCACAGACAACCTGTGCAGTTGACTGATTTCAAACATTCAGACATCTTTACCTTATCACTCAGAGTGCTGATACGGCAGCCATATTTCTTGCCAATAATGTCAGAGTGCCTCAGGCCTCCACGCTTGGTCTGTGTGAGGGTGCCGTGGCTTAGCTTCAAGTGCATCATAGCATTGTAACCGAGATATACGATTGCTGTGTCTCCCTCGGCTATCACATCAGTGTAACCCACGAAACCCATGATGGCTACACTCAGTGAAGTCACAGCTTACTGATAATCATAGGGTGCTTCTCGTATCTGAAACAATAAAGGCATGTAACATCAATTTAACGCAAGCAATTTTGTTTCTTTTCTTGTGGTTGTCTTGAAAAATGTGTCAGCGACCATTTTTGATAAAAAAAATATTTTTAAAAGGCTCTCTTCCTTTCTGTTATCAAAAGGGCAGGATGCTAAAATATATAAATATCTAGATATTTTTTTCCTTATTAAACACTCTTTGAAAGTATCCTGTAGGTAAGTCATTATGTCACACGTGTACGTATCTGCCGCACGCACAAATTTGTTGCTACTTCCGGCTCCAAAGCTGGCACATGCTCTGTGAAATTTCCCCCCAAATCACCAATTTCATTGTTCAAAAGCGTTTCTTAAGACAGAAACTTGTAAATCTGTTAAGACCTTGAGTCTTTGCAGTCCAATTATTAAACTTTTCTTGCATAAATCATCAAAGAACTCTTATGGGCTTCTGGAAATCAGTGGAGCCAGTTTGTGAGTAGTGGGCGTGGCTTACAGTAGAATTGCGTTACACTCCCAACAAGATAGACCATACACAGTGCTTGGTAAATATCAGAGAATTAATGTTGAGATCTTCGTCTTTATATCAAACTGGTAGAGGCAGTGCCCGATTTCACATTGATACTTGCCACTGTGATTAATACAGCGCTCTGTAAAGCGTGTGTTTCTATGGTTAGTAAGAAGTCGAAAGCGCAGAACTCTGTGTTCATGATAACTGCAGGTGTCATACACTTATCGACTTCAACTGTCTGTAACATACTGCTTATACTTATAAGTATGGAACACTCTGGCAGCCAATCAATGATTTAAAGCAAGGTTTGTTTTTGATGATGTTTGACCTTGGGATTATCTATTACAAATTTCGGGATTGTGCCTAAGTTGATGATACAAGCAAGCCTCTGTGAAGCATAAAATATGGCACACATTCAGAATATTAAATGTGACATGAGAAAGATGTTTGGCTATAGCAGATTTGTCATTTGAAAAAATACAGGTAGAATAACAGGCAATAGCAGCCACTTTGACAATTTTGAAAAGTGCTCCTATATGCCGGAAAACATCGCGAAAAACTACAGGAAAACACTGCAAAACTTTTTCCCAGAATTTTCTACTGTAACACCCGCCCTTTAATAATAACCAAACATCTTTCTCATGACCTACTAACTCTGACTATGGAGGAAGAAATCTTCATCCATGTTCTGACTGTGCCAAATTCCATGCTTGTAGATCATCAAATTCAAAGGCACAATTCCACTTGACCCACGCAGTAACTGGGGCGCTGTACTCCACTTGACATCTCGGCCTTAACTTCTATTAAGAATAGAATGATAATACATTGATTGATGATCATCATGGCTGTTTTTCAAATGTCTTGACTTCATGTCTTTTCAGTCAGTGTATTTTAGAAAAGTGCCTGATTTTGGCATGGGAATGGTAGGCAATAGGCGCATGTTCTCTGATTCATAAGCACCCCCCCCCCCTCTCCCCTGATGGACCTTGTTTTGTGTGTATAGCCAGCTAGCTGCCAGGGAATGAAAAGAATGTGTTTACCATGTGTTCAAATCCAGTCTTACTCTTATCTACACTGTATATTTATATGAGTGAAATACTTTGTTTCCTTCCTCCACCATGGATCATTAACATAAGTTTGATGAAGGAAGGAAATAAATGTTGAATTAAGATGTCATTCAAATCATGAACTATTATTATTAATGTGTACACCGCACGCACTTTTTGTGTAGGAAATGACATCGACACTTGACTTACAATACATTACAGTTAGTCCTTGTGTCCTTGCTAGCTCTATGGTTACACTAACACTGTTACTACTACTAGTTAGTAGGGGCAACACAGTTTCAGTACACAGTACACAGTACACTGGGGTTTTCAGGCCTACCAAATGTTTTACTATATGTCGGATTTAGTAATATTTCCGAAACCGAATGTTCTAAACATATTCCACAATTTTAGTCATCGATCAGAATATTTCAAGCTTATACAATTATAGACCGAAACAGCATAATATCTCACCAAATTTGCACTCTCCGTCTGTCGTCGTCTCTGATCGATCTGCCACACACACCACACGTGTGTTTTGACACTGTTCTACTTGAAGCGGTAGAGGGCGTATTTAAAACGTTCGCGCACACACACCGCTCTGGTTCACTCGTCGAGATTATAAAAAGGCCGCTGTGGCCCCCTTTGCAAGCGGTAAAAGGTGAGCACGTCTTGAAGACAAAATTGATGGAAAGAGGTTGACATAGGACTCAGGAGAGAGCAAAATCTGTTATATAACGTGGAAGTGATCCAAAAGGTTGAATTTTGTTGCCTCTCTCGATAAGTCACTATAACTCTCTAGCAAGCTGGAGGCTTCGTCCTTACTGATAGGCCTTATTATGTGTCGTTTGCCGTATAGATGTCAAAAAATGCCATTTTCCTCTCGGTAGGGCCTAACACTTCTCTTCTCTTTCACGTCTTTCTTTAAGGGGTCACTTATAGGACTAAACCATACATCATGATAAATTTACATCCTCTGGTTTTAGTCAATAGGCCTAATCATAACACATGCAAACCGGACTGTGAAAATTACATCCAACTTGGGGGTCATTAATTATGAGACAAACGAAACCACCTGCTGACTGTTCATCGAACCTTTATAGAAATAACTCAAATGATATTCATTTCAATTTCACTCAAAGCGGTACTATATGCATGTAGTTCAGAGGAAATTATTTATGTGGAGTGTAGGCCTATAGGCCTATTGGTAAACCATTATAACCTTCACTACCAGTCAAATTTCAAAGTGTGAGTTGCAATTGAATTTTCCGATAATAATCAATCTTGTACTTTGTATTCTGAAGCTTAAAATATAGACCTGTCTGAGCTAGTATTGCTTGCCGTCCGTGACTCTCCGCTCCATGGGTCCGGTAACATACCGTTGACCCTCTCGAGAAAATGCAGTCCCAGAATAAAAATTGACGGCACGGGCCCGCCATAAACTTATCATGTTATAAACCACAAGGAAAACTGACTGGGTAAATCTTTATAAGTGACTTGGGGTCGAGCAAAGACAAATTGACTAGTGAGCGGGATTTGAACCAACTACCTCCGGTTTAACGTGCCGGCGAATACCAACTGAGCTATTGTAGCCCGAACTTTGGTGATCTCACTATTAATTTAGGAGTTCGGGCAATCCACTCGAAACACATCGTTTGTCAATTTGTTCGGGGTGCCTGTCGAAGCCTCACAACTTCATGGGGAGACCGGCAACCTTAGGGCTAGATAGCTCAGTTGGTAAAGCGCCGGCACGTTAAACCGAAGGTCGTTGGTTGAAATCCCGCTCTAGCCAACTTCTCTTTGTCCAACCCCAAAACGAAAGTTAAAACTTGTAAGAAGAAAAAAAACATGTAAGGAAAGTAACTGTGTAGCAAGAAATCAGAGCCCACAAACTCGAGTAAAATTAGACACTGGTCGGGTTAATAATTAAGAAATCAAATTATATCTGCTGTTGGAGGTTTAGTTTTGTGTACTCAGTATTTTATGGTCACTGTTGTTTTTTTAAAGTCTGGTGGCCGGACACACTGCTGGTGGTTCACTAAATGAGTTTGTATTGTATTATGCCCTACTTGGTCCCTCTTTACAAACAACGTAACTTACACCACTTAACTCGTCTAATCGCCCAGCCCACTCGGCCGCCCAAGAGCTCTATTACGGTTATTTTTCTTGCCGTAATTTCTGTCTCCGGAACGTCTCGCCGGCTGTTTCCAAGCAGGATCGGAATTACTCGCGACCTGGCTTTGGGAGATTAATAAGTGTGTGCAGCACTCAAGGGTTCTGCTCTCCTGCCCCGTAAGGAAACTGCTCCTACCACGGTGGGGGTTTTTTCCGGAGTATACACACTGATTTGTGATGATCGTCCATAATTAGCATTCTTAACCAAGAAGTATAATTTGTCAAACAAAATTGTCAGGTTGGTTAAAAACTCCGAGTGTATATGCGTTTAAACTAGTCCCAGGTTTTTTTGTTTAAGTGTTCATCCCCCGGACGTCTTGAAGTTGTGGACTTTGTATCAAATTGCTAGTGTGTCGGATCTTAATTGTTCCATTGCAATCTGTCGTTTTAAGATCGGTGGGTATTTAGTTTAGACGTAAAATGTCAAAGACGATTAATCGGTCAACTGGGTTGGGCACTCGATCGGTCACAACGGATACAACAATTAGTTGGATTTTTTATTTTATTTATAAAACTCTAAGTTTATTAATAAGCTGCCTCTGACATCAGAAGAGAAACAATAAATTGAATTTACAAAGTATAAGACAATTACAAATTAACATATTTTTTTTACCACGGTTAAAGTAGCCGCGGCTATAGGGGTTTACATTAAACAGGCTATTACTTAGAAAGCATAAGTTGCTTGGGAAAAATGTTTGTGCTAAGCAAAAAGAGAAGAAAAAAGAAGATTACCGGGCAAGTTGAAATGTCATTGTGTACTGTCTGTGACTGGTTTCCTGCTAGTTATGCTTAGCAGCTCTTTTAATCTACTCTTTGAAGTTGGGTCTAATGATGAAATTTGTTTTAGCACTGGGACAAACAATGAATTGACGACGATCGGATAAACTTCCATCCAAAATTAAAAGATACAGTTTGACATGACCGAATTGGAAGTTGGACTATTGTACTCTTATTTTTAAAAACGTGGCGTCTGGGTACCAAACGGTCTCAAGCAACCTTGGCTACGGCTATGGCCATTGGCTGCATGATTAACGTGGTATCACGGGCCTTATCAGTGATCAGGTCATGCCACTGTCGAAGCCGTTAATTCGGAAATGACATTAGTTGACATAATATAAGAGGGCAGGCACATACATTATGAGTCTCACAGCATTTAACAAAAATTCATTCCATAGGGCCTTTAAGAAACCACGGCTTGGGCTCAGGCGGACGGGGAGCTTAAGCCGAAACCTAAGTTAGAGCCTAAGCCAGAGCCCGAGCCGGAACAAAAACCGGAGCCTAAGTTAGAGCCTAAGCCCGGGAGCCCGAGCCGGAACCAAAGCCGGAGCCTAAGTTAGAGCCTAAGCCCGGGAGCCCGAGCCGGAACCAAAGCCGGAGCCTAAGTTAGAGCCTAAGCCCGGGAGCCCGAGCCGGAACCAAAGCCGGAGCCTAAGTTAGAGCCTAAGCCCGGGAGCCCGAGCCGGAACCAAAGCCGGAGCCTAAGTTAGAGCCTAAGCCCGGGAGCCCGAGCCGGAACCAAAGCCGGAGCCTAAGTTAGAGCTAAGCCAGAGCCCAAACCGGAGCCAAAGCCGGAGCCTAAGCCGGTGCCCAAGCCGGAGCCTAAATTGGAGCCCAAGTCGGAGCCAAAGCCGGAGCACAAGCCGGAGCCAAAGCCGGATCCAAAGCCGGAGCTCAAGCTGGAGACCTGGTTTTGAAAAGGGCCGTCATACCCGGTACATCCGAGTGTTTTTAGGGCCTTAGCCTATAGGGCTTCAGCTTGGGTTCTGACTTGCACTTTGATACTATGAAAAAGTACTAATGGCACTTGGCTTCAAAATGGTCGATGAAGCATCAGACGTATATAGCCAGAGCCGATGCAGTGGTTTTGAAAAAAAAGACACTGTGAAATTTTCATCGGTATTTTGTTTTTTAATTCAATAAAAAATAATCGGAACATTGGAAACATAAAGGAAACATTGGCACAAAAGATTCAAGGTTTTACACCCTTCGTGCCCTACAAAGTATGAGCGACGAAAGATCTTTCATTGCGAATTAGTCTGTCTGTCTGTCTGTCGGACTGAATTAAGTCCCATGGAGTATGTAAATTGCACATTGCGCATGCCATGTCACACTAGGCAATTTACAGGCAACCAGTTCCAGGCAATCTCCAATATTCACAAATTACTGTTGTACTACCAAAGTGGTCGTGTGAGCATGCACTTGGTTGCCTCCAAGTTGACTTGTGTGACAAGGCTATTAAAAGGCCATGTCACGCAGGGCAATTTTTCAGGCAACTTGGAGGCAACCAACAGGAACACTTCGGCAGCTATCCCAAAGAAAAAAAATGAGAGAACTAAAAATGTGAATGGATTTTCTTATTAGAGATTGCCTGGAAACTGGTTGCTTGTTAATTGCCTTTTGAGACATGGACTTAACACTATACCGGTATAGGCCTACTGGTTTGCTAAATGAGGGCACATCGCGTCTTTTTGTATGGGGCTGAAAGTGACGTGACACAAACGCGTTTTGTGCGTCTGCCTAGTTTGCCAACCAATAGAGTCTGCACGATCCGGTTGCGTGAATTTATTTAGCATACTTAATAGAAAGGCTTATTATTGGAACCGAAGCCATCTACTAAAAATGTCCCTAAGAAAAACAACTTAGGACCACGGTGTCAGCGTGGATATCGAATCTCAATCAATCTGCTATGCCGGTTCTAGCACCACACAAGAACACAGTTAGGTCCAACTGAGACAACATTTACCCAAAACCAATCATAAAGTGACATTAAGTACATCAAACACATTGTGAAATCATCAACATGTATACACAAACAAAAGTTTCAAGATGGTTCATCCCAAATATTTGTCGAAAAAGGTTAACGTTTTAATAATGTCCAATGTTTTTGAAATGTATGCACTTTTCCTCTCTAATAATGTAACTCCGTCGTCAACCTTTATTTCCACTTATTTACACAGGCCCACAATAAGGAGTTAAAACAATAAATCAATACTACTCAATAAAGATATTTTAGAATGTTATTGAATTAAAATATTTGTATTGTTGTCTTTTTGGGGTATCATTGTTTCCGAATAGAAAGAAGAAAAGAAAAAAATACATGAGAGACCAAAAGATACCAAATTCCATTCGGCTGGTGAAATTGGGTTTTCTTTATTTTGGAGTAATTTATTGTTCACGTACTTTTTGAATGACTGAGGGAACAAATTGTTGACAAACTTTTATTGAATGTCGTGTTTCTGTGATGGCTTATGGTACGGTCTTCCTGTGTTTGGATATTTGGGTTCTTTTACATTAATCTATGCAGCATTGGTGCAGTGGCCGATTTGAAGAACAAAAATATCATATCATTATGGTGGTTGTCCACATAATTTCACAGTTGAGTGATGGAACACATTTGTGAACAAACTCGCATTGGATGTTATGTTTCATGATGAGGGAGTCTGTGACATCTGGTTCTCTTATGTTAGGGTATTTTGGGGTGTTTTTGCAGCATTGGTGCAGTGATCACTTTGAAGAACAAAAATGTCATTGTGGTGATACCAAAACCTCTTTCAATTTTTACAAAGTTGTACCTCCATCACTAGAAAGTTTCAAATCTAAATACTACTATTTATTATCTGAATTTGCAACTGTTCTTTTGGGAAAGCTTGGCTGGCGTGAAGGTCCGTTCTGATAGAGCAAGGCGAGTGTAGCTTGATCTAGAAGCCTCAATTCATCCGAGGACAGAGCGCACAGTGCCTTTCCAACGGCATCCTCTAGGGTACCGACAATCGGCTCAGTTTCCTCGTCTGAAGCATGTCTGTCGTCCTGCTGCCGAGCCGGCTTGCTACTCTCCGGGGAGCACGCGCTCGATGTCCCGAAGGGAATGCGCATTTTCCCCGGTGGATCCTCGTGGGAAGGGGACGACTCCGGAGTGAGGATGCTGTCCGGGACGCGGACCTCACTCCCGGACGTCGGCCACCAGTGAGGTTCAACCTGCGGTATTCCAACCGATGACGTGTATCCTTTACGGTTAAAGGACGGTTCTTCGGGATTATGCAGCGGGCTGGTGAGGTTGTTCACGGTGTGTGGTTGGTTATTGACTTGAATTGCACCATCCATGAAGCGTTTTGCAGGCGGCTCCATACGGGTGAGAGTTGCGATACAAGGTGCATAGTCAATTTCAGATTTATATAACGGAACAGGGGAGGCAGGCACACTAGTTTCACGATGCGGTCTTTTTCTGCTTTTCTCTTTGTACTCCAACGATGGAAAGCATTGTTCTTGTTTCTTGTAAGACGTCATGATCTGTCTTTTAACTTTAAGACGTCTAGCCCACTCAAGGACTGCTCTTTTAAGAGCCGGACAGGGATCGCTCCCAACAGCAGGTTCTCGTGTTGTGGTGTGGCTCAACGTAACGTCACAGCCGTCCACAACGCCATCTTTACGGGGGCGTACTGATTGCCGTGCCCTCGCTGGCCCTAAAAGTACCGAGGAGTAAGGACCATAGTTCCCTGGAAAAAACTCCCTCCCTGTCGCCTCGTGGTGTGGGAGGCGGTGAATCTGTGCATCCCAACCCGCATTTTCCACCTTCAACTGGCAAGACATGGTGTTGAATTGGTTTTCCTGATAGTAGCAACTCTCACTATCATATCGCCAATCGTTCATTTCACCGTGGTTCACTAGATATTGGTACGGGGTGCTGTCACCGACATACCGATGGGTCTGGCCACCGGAGCTGGTGTACCCGTAACACGGGGCTGTGTCCACGGAACAGGGGGTGTTTTCTTCGGCGTGGGGTCCTTGTTCGGGCCAGGGGGATGAACCGTCATCTCCTGGTGGGCCACAGCTGAACCTCTCGCTAGAGCCTGAGGCAGATGGCGGACGGGGTGATACGAGGCACGGAGCCGAACGACGGGCTAGGGTCTCGTGTAGAGCCTGAGATTCATACATAGCGATTTCGTCTTCTCTGCATAACAAAAGACGAAGTCAAAAGTATTTTAAACAATTTGGAGACAACATGATTATATAAATAACAAATTAATAACTTTACACTAATATTTCTTTAAAATTAACAAACCAAACCCACATTCGCACAGAAGCTGGTCTGAAACCACAAAACTAATAGGAAATACCAGTTTTATTGTCCAAGAGGGGTATTTTATTCGTTTTTGGCATAGCCCACTTTTAAGGCAATTTATAGCTTTTGGAACTCATACGGTATAACCTGAGATCCACCCACCATTGTACAAAATGGTGTGCAATCTCTTACTCTGCCGGCAAAAGTCCTGTCCCACCAAGTTGACCCTTTTTTCCATAACTCATTAATTCAGTTTCTCTAAACACTGTGTGAAGCCAGTGAAATATAAGAGAAGAACTTGAACGAGAACCTTACCTGATTACCAGGTTTTGGCACATAATCACAGCGGCGTGATTGACCGTAGAGTCCCGGTCCAGCCAGGCGGTCACGCTGACCGTCACCAAGGTGTTGTCTTTACGGAGAAGTCGTAACACGAACGCACATCTACTCGCGGCAGTTCCGATGCTCGGTTGAAGCACTGCAAAAAAATATATATATAAAAAATGAAATAAACCGATGATTAGCCACAACAACCAACACTTCACTTTGTTTTATTCCACATGGATTGTTTCCTTCAATAATGGCGATAAGGAGAAATTTCCGTCAGTTCAAAATAATAATGAAATCATGACTTACAGTGATGACATAATGATATATTAATATTTAACAGGATTGCTTTGAATACTTCAATTCAGGATCCGAATAATGCCACAATTGTTTGTTTGTTTGGTTTTGTTTCTGGGGGTTTTTCGAACTCACGTACCCCGTAAAAATAGCACAACTCATCAGTGAACAGTTCAACTTAAGTTTTGTTTCCGGTCGCAAACTGCCTCTGCATTTTTTGCTAAAACTCCTACTCACATTGACAGCAAACCGCAAACCTGCAACAGTTGCAGACCGAGCTTTGTCATGCAACTGATCAATGCTCAAGCTTCTGCTTTGGGGCTTTTTATATCCCTTGCATATTGAAACAGGAAATCGATGTTGTTGACGAGACCCAGTCAGGTAAAGTCCCTATCGTGTAAGTGTTCACTTTCCTTGTTATCATTAATATATTACTTTTTTTTTTTTTAGCTGACATTGATAAGGTACAGCATTGGTCATGTTTCTCTGGGAATATTCAAACCGTGGTAACGGTGACGTAACTAGACATTAATGGTGGATAGGGGTAGGCTGGGGGAAAAGAAATGTTTCATTTTGGTTATGTTTGTTAGAGGGTATTGGGCTTGGCTTTACACTGCAGACATTGGCCTTCATAACATACTGTTAATAATACGTAATTGATGTACCGGTGCTGAACCTTTGGCATTATGCATTCAAACAGTTTTTTAGTTTGCTGATAATACACAAAGGATGTTTTAATCACGAAAAACAAACAATTTCTATTAGGTTTTTTTTCTTCTTTCTCATTTGTTAGTTTGTTTGATTGTTTGTTTGTTTGTTTAGATGATCTTCCCAACAAGGGATCTCAGCACAGATACCATAAAGGGGTATAGGCCTAAGCACGAAGCTGGCAACAGCCAATCTCCCTCATACAAACATTGGTTTAATGTGTATTATGAATTGCCCAAATCAATAAAATTGTGAATCAGTAACTAGACTAAAGTACTTATTCTAATCGTTGTGAAATCAGCGGTTAGCCTGTGTGGATTCGAACCCACAACCTTGGCAGTGCAAGTCCAGCAATCTAACCACTTTACCATATTTGGGTGAAGAGGGGTGGCAAAGGTTGTGAGCCCCCCCCCCCCCCCCCCCCACCCCCCCCCCCCCCCCCCCCCCCACACACACCCTGTTATTCCATTACAACGGGGGAAACAGTAGCTAGGGCCTGTGGCAATGGAAATTAACAACAAAAATGAAATTGACAAAATAATAAAAAGAAGTTATGCTTAAGAACTCTCTTTGAATCAAGGTAAGGTACGGTACAGAATTTGGTCGAATCATCTGTGGTTAAGTCCCCCTGCACACCAAAGATCTATAAGGAAAATTCACCAACAGGATAGGGTCATCGTTTGGTTTTTATCAACGTAATGCTGATCAATAAAGATACAATAAATATCATCTGTGAAAGTTTCAGCTGATTCCAATGTCTACTTGCTGAGAAAAAAAAGAAAAAAAACAGTCGCGGTATTTTCACAAGAACGTTGAACCCATCCACATTTAGGTGATAGCGGGTACCAACTGCATATTTGGCCGCAGCATTCACAAACGGAATCCATGGATTTGAATTGCCAAAAAGTAATTTCACAGGATGCTTACAACAAAACGAAATTACACAAATCTTTTCGGGGGTCATAATAAAAAAATGACACAATTTAGGTGAACCCGTTTGAGTGAAAACAGCGACCAAGGGTCCATGTTTTGTGACATTTATGTCTTTGTTGTTTCCATATGAGGCAATCAAAACAAGATGTTGCTTTGTGATGGGGGGGGGGGGGCTTAAAATTCTATATTTACTCAACTGTGACAGTAATTCAGACGGAATCCTCTCTCTGAGGAATATCACTGGTATGCAATTTATGATCAGTGAACTTTCACTTTCACTAATGGCTGCGGTTCAGTTTTTGATGATTACCAATGCTGAACTTTTTCTTTAATTTCTTTTAGTTTTTGTTTTTTTAATGCTACGGTTGAAGAAGATGAGTCACTTGATTTCGTCATCATTTGTGTTATAGCAAGTCTGCATTAAAACATTGCGCATTTTGCATCAGCAACAAACAATATGCACGGCTTTGGGGTTGACCGTCCAAGTTGTATGGTCCCTCAAATCATTCCAGAGCACTGATTTTTCTGCATACGAAAATGAGCCTGATCGTTTGCCTTCTCAGTCTCGCTTTCGTTTGATTACGAGTGACCTAGAGGGAGATATCAACGGCCCATTTCAGGGTTGAAGCAGTCCGCGCTACTAGACAGCCTAAGACTTTTAAACAATGCCAATTTAAAGAATTCCTAGGTCAACGAACCTTAAGTCACCATTGATATAGTTTTTCATTCCTAATTGGTCAACGAAACTTAAGTCACCATTGATATAGTTGTTCATACTGGAAATATTTTAGAATTGGTTCATCGCTCTGCCTTATTTTTAAAACAAAAATACTTGTAGTATTTCAAAGAAACTGGTTAAATCAATGGGTAAAGTTTTCATCAGCAGCTTCATTACAGTGTGTGTTTTTCGTTGTTGTTTTTCTTAAGATGTTCTTCCTTGTAAACTATATCCCAGCCCACCCCTTCTCCGCTCTCATCCCCTTCACCCACCCACGATAACAACCAAGAAGAGTCCCATCAAGGACACTGTGGCCCTGAAGTGCGTAGGTTGAACATCCTTGTAACAACAGATCTCCAGATCAGGATACAAAACATGAATGTTTGAAATACATTTATAAACATAACAAAATATGAAATCTTTACAAGGAAATATGAAAGGGCCTTTTAAACGTTATCTTATTTACCTTTTTATTTTGTGAGGGCATATCATGTTTTGGAAGGTTACCAAAGAAAATGAACTTTCATCCGATCTTGAGGATGTGCTGGTTCATGCACTCAGATTAAAATATGAACTGGTAACACGTCAAGCGAGGTCTTATTCCATTTTCTTCTGTGTATTTCCTTCTATATTAAAATATAATAACCATCATAGACCTATACATATAATCTATTTTTTTAAGTTGTGCAAAATGTGTTCACATTGCACGTTATGGCAAGTCGTCCCCCCTAATTTTAATGGCATAAATGAATAAATGGTGTGTTTATTACATATATACCTTTTAAAAAAAACTGTTATTGCGTAGTTTTTCTTGATTTTTATCGTGAAAATTCCATCAACTAACGCGAGGCATGATGTGAAAATGATCTGAGTCCTTGAGGGATAGGCCAGTTCAATGAACGTGGGCTGAGTGTTACAGGGCACCGTGAAATGAAGGCATTGCACGGTGGCAGAGTTCGACTTGAACTGCGGCAACTGCGTGCAATTCTCCTGGTTTGGCTTATCATGGTGCACTTGCTGTACACCCGGCCTTCAAGGCAGCCAGTGTTTGCGGGAGGGGTGCGATTGTAACCCCGTGGGGAGATTTGGGGAGGGATGAGGACTTGGATTTATTTAGCCCCTTTGAAAATGTTCATCTTCTCAGAATGAAATTGCTATCAAATCATTCAAGTTTTTGTTAAGTGTTTTTTTTAATTACTATAAATTGCATTTTGCCCGGTCGCAACAATGCAGTCATCGTGTTAATTGGCAATCATGTGTGTTTGACAATATGTTTAAGGGATAATTGTATCATTATCCCTGTGATGAACATAATCCAGCTACGCCCTGTCCCGTACCCCGCCTCCGGGTGAGACAGGGGGAGAGAAGGGAGATATTTCCCCCCTTGAATGGCCCCTCAACGCCCCCGGCCTGTCATCAGTCTTTTGCGGTGAAATTGGTTTTCCCGTATACAGCTTCAGATTTTACAACAGAAGCGCTTCCATGCATGTCGCATGGCGTCTATTTTTGTTTGCATCACGATTAAAGCTAGAGGAAATAATGATCCTAAAATCTGTTTTTATAATTTGAAGTGTTTGGTACACTATCTTTGTTAAGGTTTTGCTGATTTGATATTAGATTAATACTTATTTCGTTTTTTTAGATCAAATGCAATTATTCCTGCCGGTAAAGAACGAAGTTTAAAGGTATGATCAATACTTGTTAATGATCGGGGAACAATCTCAACGATAAGTTTGAAGTTATTCTCGATTTTTTAAGTATGTAATAAAATGCATAAAATCACAGAACATAACATTAACAGGTTTTGGGGAAAATGAACCATTTTAATTACTTGAATTTGATGAATTTTGTATAATATTGGCTGTAAAAATTAATGGTGTTTGTGTTTATTTCAATTGATGGAACAATTGCTACGGGGATTTTAATGGTGGCTTTATCAAATTGTGTGACAAACCGCATACACGTGTTTATTTAATATATATATATACTAGATGATAACATATAATAAATCAAAACCTTTAATAAGGTAAAATATGTAGCTTTTGCTTTCAAATTCTAGTTCAAGGTGTGAGTTAAAACTTTAAAGAGGTCGAGGTTTAGCAGTCTCCTTAATTGTTGTCTCTTGCAAACTTAATGAGTAAATTTGTCTGTGAATTGCAGAGAGAAATTAAATGAAAAGAATGAGCATTATGAGCAGCAGTATTGTCGACATTACCGATACTGTTCCAAAGAGTGACCATTATTAGCTGCACTTTTGTCGACATGGCCGATGCTGTTCCAAAGAGTGAGCATTATTAGATTCAGTATTGTCGACATTACCGATGGTGTTACAAAAGAGTGAGTATTATGAGCAGCAGTATTGTCGACATTACCGATACTGTTCCAAAGAGTGAGCATTATTAGCTGCACTTTTGTCGACATGACCGATGCTGTTCCAAAGAGTGAGCATTATTAGATTCAGTATTGTCGACATTACCGATGGTGTTACAAAAGAGTGAGTATTATGAGCAGCAGTATTGTCGACATTACCGATGCTGTTCCAAAAGAGTGAGCGTTATTAGATTCAGTACTGTCAACATTACCAATGCTGCTCCAAAAGAGTGAGAATTTTTAGCTGCAGTATTGTCGACATTACCAATGCTGTTCCAAAAGAGTGAGCATTATTAGCTGCAGTATTATCGACATTACCGATGCTGTCTAAATGAGTGAGCATAATAAAAACAGCAGAGTTGTCGACATTACATGTGTTACCGTATCTTGATTCAGTTAGAGTGTTCGAACCGTTGCCATGTCAGCATTACCGATGCTGATCCAAAAGAATACCGGTAAGCATTAGCGTCAGCAGTGTTGTTCGACTTATCGTTACTCTACCTTATCTTGATTCAGAGAGAGTGTTCGAACCGTTGCCATGTCAGCATTACCGATGCTGATCCAAAAGAATACCGGTAAGCATTAGCGTCAGCAGTGTTGTTCGACTTATCGTTACTCTACCTTATCTTGATTCAGAGAGAGTGTTCGAACCGTTGCCTTGTCAGCATTACCGATGCTGATCCAAAAGAATACCGGTAAGCATTAGCGTCAGCAGTGTTGTTCGACTTATCGTTACTCTACCTTATCTTGATTCAGAGAGAGTGTTCGAACCGTTGCCTTGTCAGCATTACCGATGCTGATCCAAAAGAATACCGGTAAGCATTAGCGTCAGCAGTGTTGTTCGACTTATCGTCACTCTACCTTATCTTGATTCAGTGAGGATAAGCATAACATTGCCGCATCATTGTCGACATAGCTGTTCCTTGATCCAAGAGCATGAGCATTAAAGTCGCAGTGTTGCTGATGCTACTAGTACCACACCTTGATTCAGAGAAAGTGTCACTATATAGCAGCAACTCCGCGCGGGCATTATCGCTGCGTGCCACATACCTTACTGAGAGAGAATGCAAACATACCTGAATAGCAAGAGCTCCGCGCGGGCATTATCAATACTGCGTGATTCATACCTTATCATGATTCATCAGAGAGAGTGTCAGCATACATACATCAGCGCGGGCATTATCAACACTGCGCGTCCCTTTATTAACCGTACATCAAACAAACGAAACCTGTGTTAAAGTGAAAGTTTCTTACTTTGCTGGTGATATTTCCTCGCTGTTTCTACATAGTCCGGATGAATGAGTGCATACCATGAAATAGCACTAAGCTCGCTCGACTCATAACCAAGATGGAAAAACACACTGGAATATCAAAAGAAATGAAAGCAAACAATTTAGAATATAAACCTTACAATGCGTAACAAGTCATCACTCG